>NDGN011509480.1:4331-31517 GCA_002564285.1 Tympanoctomys barrerae
CCTGGTGGGCTGAGCTGGCCACACACACACACACACACACACACACACAAAATTAAAAAAAAATTTTTTTTTTAAAGACAGGAGTTAGAGAAAGACTTTTTTGTTGTTTTCCCCCCCAAATCTGAGATTTTATTTAGTCATTTTGTGTAGTAGACTTTTCCATTCTCTACCCCTAACATTTTCATGGCAGGGAGTTGCCTTTTATTTTTTAGCCCCAAATTTAAGTACAGTTCCATGAGTTTGGCAGATACACACACTGGCACAGTCACCACACCTGGAAGCTGTGATTTCTTTCAAGATCACAGAAGAAAAGACAGAAGAAAGATCCCTGTTAAGTCCCTGGGAATAGTAGGGATCATGGTTTCAGACGGTGACTATATGCAGCAAATGCCAGCAGCTGGCCGCAACAGTCAGCTGGATCAGTCTCTGCAATCCCCTGGAAGGAGGAAGGCTTTGGTTGCCTTAACTACAATGTCTACATGGTAACTAAAATCAAGGGAAAAAACTATGTTCTCAGGTAACACTACCAAATGATATATAATTTTGCTCATAAAAGGATGACACTATTGGCCTCGGGCCTGTTTTTCTTGTCTTTAGTTTTAAAAAGTTCCACCACTGTGCCTGCTTAGGCAAGCACAGGGGTCAGGGTTCGACCCCTGGCACCACATCCCACATGCCCGGGGGTGCTGAGCCAGCCATCAAGTCTGGGAGTGGTGGCACACACCTGTAATCCCAGTGCTGGGGAGGCTGAAAACAGGAGGATCACTATGAATCCGAGCTACATAGTGAGACCCTGCACAAAATACAAAAAAAAAAAAAAAAAAAGGTTCTACCACTATGTTCCTCAGCATGATAAGATCAAGGTAGGAATCTATCTGAAAATATCTACAGCCTAAATTTTCATACACTGTCCTCTCTACCCCTCTCTGGAAGGG
This sequence comes from Tympanoctomys barrerae, assembly GCA_002564285.1. Classification (NCBI taxonomy): domain Eukaryota; kingdom Metazoa; phylum Chordata; class Mammalia; order Rodentia; family Octodontidae; genus Tympanoctomys; species Tympanoctomys barrerae. Next base: position 5,267 of record NDGN011509480.1, read on the forward strand.
TAACATAAGGCTGTATCATTCAATATAATATGACAGCTACCAGCCACATGTGGGTCAATGAATTAGAAGTCAATTTTAAAAAGATCAATTTTCAGCTGTGCAGACACACCGCGAGCGGGCGCGCTGTGTAGTTAGTTAGCTACCTCACTGAGCAGCACGGACAGAGAACATGTCCCGCTCTGCAGAAGTAGACTGGACCGCCCTGAGACAGCAACTGCAGTGAGAGCTGCGGAGTCCGCTAGCTAAACATGTAAATCAAGACAATACAGAGTACAGTTCTTAAGAAAAAGATGACTGCAGAAAAGTAAAAATCTCAAAGTGAGAGAAGAGTACGATGCTAACTTAAAATGGGCTTTCCCTCAACGTGATTTCAAAGCTGTACCCTTTTAATTTTTAAGTAGTGCAAGGCATAATCTGGCCCACTGAATTGTCTGGAATTAACATTTTTGAAAACCACAATAAATTAGATTAATCAAGCCTCTTGTCTTGAAAACCCACCAAAAAGCAGAGAAATGAAATCACCCAGATGAACGCAAGACTTCACATCCACAACTAGCATCTAGGACACAGCTGATGGCTCCTGCTTTGGAACTGGCACTTCCTGGGATGAGCAACTAAAAGGGACCAGCCTCCCCGCTGCGCTGGTGCTACCTGGGGTCTCACCAGCTGACTACGCTGCTTACCATTTCCCTGAGTTTCACACGAAGAGTCTGCAGTACCTACAATTCTCGCAACGGTGAACTCACCTCTAAGTCAGTTCCGGCCAGAGTTGCTCCTCTGAGGTTACAGTTCTTCAGCTTTGCATTTTTTAAGGTAGCAACTCGCAGGTTGATTCCCGTCATCTGACTTCCTTCCATGTCCACACCTTTCAGATTAGCACCTATGGTGAACACAGATGGAGAGGAGAGGAACTTAAGAACACCCAAACTTATCAAGGGTCAGCAAAACTGCAGACAGCTGAATAGAGGTAAGAGAGGACAGCCTGCTACAACTTTTGGAAATGAACCTAAAATTTCAGCCAATTTACATCTATAGAGTTCAGTGTTAATCTGTTTACTTATGGTATAAAATAATAGTTTCATTGATACTTCTATGTATGTTTGGTTTTTTGAGGTAGGGTCTCGCTTTGCAGTCTACGCTGGCCTGAACACACCAGGTAGCAGGCTGCCTTGGCCTGCTGAGTGCCGGGATTACAGGAAAGCACCACCACACGTCGCTTCATGAATGCTTTTGAGGAGAAATAAATTCCACCTTATGACAACTAGCACTTTTTTACAGTATCTCACCAGAGGTTTATGACAAGGGTTAAATACAGGGTCTCCTAAGTATACAAGTCAGCAAAGTGCCCCATTCACAAACACGACAAATAATGAATTATTAAAACTAAAAAAGACAAAAAACTCAGTGCAAATTGTAATTTTCCTTTGATTAGCCGAAGGATATTTTATTACATTAGAAAGTTAAGCTGCTGGTATTTCTTTTTCTAGCTAAAGTCTCACTAAACAGTCAAGGCTTTGTCTCCTCCGAGTCCTTGATGTTGACTAGCGTGTGACTGACAGCCAAGACGCGTTCACCGCTCTGCACACGCTACGGACGCGCGCCAGCTGCAGTGACTGCTCTACGGGGCTTCTCCCTGGGCTTGCCTTTCGCCAGAGGAAGCTATCTCAGAAGAGGACCTCACCTTCTAAATTGGCTTTAAGCCCAGAAGGATCCTCAAAGTTACAGAGCTTCAGGGATGCACCTTCTGCGTTAGAACAGAGCATCTTGACTCCCTGGAGGTTAGCGCACTGCGAAGAAAACGACTTGGTTTTAAAGTTCATAATTTTTATTTCTTTTTTTTTTTTTTTTTTGGTACCAGGGATTGAACTCAGGATCTTGCATGTATGCTGTTGAGCTATATCCCTAGCCCCAAAGTTCGTAATTGTGTTCTAATTGGTGTAAACGGGGAAAAAACTACAAAAAAGAGGAAAAGGCTTAATCCTACACATTTGTAATCGTGTATGTTCTATTTACAATAAAGACTTTTAATGGAACTCACACACAACTAAACATTTTAAAGAATTATTTTAGAACTGTTTTAAAAGAAACAAGATGCTAAATTAACAACAGCACATTCACTTTACATAAAACCTGAGTGCTTAGAACAGACAAGAAGCTGGGGGAGAACTCTGACGCCCTATTTCTGTTTTCACAAACAGCCCCTGGCATGACGATGGCAGTTGAATTACATGAGTGAAGAAAGCACGCACTAGTGATTCCCCCCTTATCACTATAGAAATTAATAAATGGAATTTGTGATGCTTCAGGAGGTTCCTACCACTTTCTCTTCAAAGGCCAGAATACTAATGCCAGCGACTGAGCGTATCATTTGGCTACAAACCGTGAACACACTGCTTATTTGGTCTTCTGTAGCAATGGCTGCCACATAGCACTGTGCACCCTGAGCACCCAGGGCCCAGTGCACACATAAAGCGGAGAGTAATAATTAGAAAACGCAGAGGAGACTTAAACTGATAAGCCTTCTTTTTTTTTTTTTTTTTTCAGGACCAGGGATTGAACTCAGGAGTCTGCGCTTGCCAGGAAAGCACTTATTCTACTGAGCTATTTCCCTGGTCCCCCGATAACCCTTCTTAAAAATGTAATGCCACCAGCTCTGTAATTCTGAGGATCACTAGATGCCCTGAAACACTTTCCCATGGGCAAAGTGGAAGCAGAATGAAAAAGTATTTTAAAAATTATAAGGCACACACACAAAAAGAAAATTATAAGGTATGATATGAACAATAGTTGTAGTTGTCTAAAACCCTAAGGCTGGTCAAGTTATATGCTACACAAATCTATGAAGAAAATCCCTTGTTTTATAGGTATAATTCCTTTTTTTTTTTTTTTGAGGCAAGGCCTCACTATGCAGTTTCCTCTGGTCTTGTGCTCACTTTCTATAGCCCCCAGGCTGGTCTCAAACTCACAAAGATCCTTCTGGCTCAGCCTCCCAAATGCTGGAATTACAGGCATGTGCTACCACGCCCAGTTCCAGGTCCCCATGGTAGGCACCTGCATGGGGGCCGAGACATGCCTGGGGATCCAGGGCCAAGATCACACAACATGTGGGGCCGGGGATGGAGCTTGGGTCCTTGTGCTTGCCAAGTAGGACTTCTGCGTCTGAGCTATCTCTCCAACCCCTTTTATAGGTATAATTTCATTCAGCCTATAGTCAATTCTGATAAAAGGAGACAAGACAGAGACCATTTCAATCACAGATAACTAACAAATTCTTGCTTAAGGAGCCCTAACTAGATAGGTAGGACAGGTAGGCCCTCGAAGGACCAGTGTAGGTTCAGGATGACTGGACTTGAAAACGATCAAGACAGAAAGTTGATACATACAAATAAATGTCTCGGTTTCTCTATAATGCTCTAAAGAGAAACACAGGATAAATACCAAAAGTCTGCTGTACCATGCCAGGATGTTTGCCACGATGTACCATGCAATCTCATAAAGAAGCAAATAAATCAGAAAATGCAGTGACATTGTCTATCTTCAACCACACAAAGCATTTCACCCTTGATTCCTCCAATGATAAAGGAGACCTAGGACTCGGCTAATAATGTTCACATTACAGTCATGAGAACTCATCTTTATCAAGAGGCAATATTTGCAGATGAAAGCAGTTTGTTTTTACCATTATTTTAAAAGTATAATGGTATTATATTTTGGGTTCTTTAGGGGGCGGTATTGGAAGTCGAATCCACTGCATGTGAGGCCAGCACTATATTGTTGAGTTACACTGCCCAGTATTATATAATGGTCCTAAAATCATTAGAGATAAAAATATAGATTAGATAGATAAAATGAGCTATTTTAAAATGACTTGTGGCAAGGTACAGACAGAACGAAACAGGCTGTATGCTGAGATCTCGTGAAGCTGAGTGACAGTGGTACAAGGAGGATTTACTGTGTCCTTTGCAAATTCTCAGCATTTATAATGTGAAAAGTCTTTTACAAAGGAAAAAAAAAAAGAAAGGAAAACTTTAGATTCTAGTTCTAACTCTGGTAAAAGCCAACCTTTGGCCTCTGGTAGGACTCTTAAATTTCTCATTCCATAAAATGGCCAAGTCATGCTCAATAATTATTTCCATTCTTACCATTTGGCAAGCTCTGAGCATTCTCTAAGTCTTGGGCGGGAAAATGCGATGGACAGGGACCCGCTGAATCATCTCCCAGCAGCAGCGCGTGGACAGATGGGGCCGCTGGACGGTGCAGCCAGAGTGCGCATCCTGCTCTACCGCAAAGACAAGAGTTCTATGGACAGGCTTCCCAGGCCTCGAGGGCAAGAAGTGAAGCTACAAACTGGGTGAGCCGTGCGGCAAGAATGGCGGGGCTGCCAGTACGGCCACCTGCTGCAGTGTCACCAGCATCGACACTCGCGGACACAGGGCTGATAGGCAGCAGCGTCTTCAAGTGCCAGGGACAGCGAGAAGTTAGTTGCGACTCTCACAGCCAGGATGGTCTGGCCTATGACACTGCAGCAGGAGCCATTTTCATCCTGAATAATGAGCCTTACACTCCTGTAACACCTGCTGATTTTTCATTGTCTATTTGGGCCTTCACATCAGCTATATGATGCAGATAGAGTAAATATCAAGTCCTACATTACAGAGAAGAAAATCATGGCTCAGGTTCATAGTTCATAAAACGATAATTAAACAGAGCTGCAAACTAGTTGTGCCGAATGACCTTATCTGTCTTGTATTTCTTTGTGCCCTTGGCATAAAAAATAACAAGTAGTCTTCAACATTTCACTTGAGACTAAGTTTCGTTGTGCTGTTAGTCCTGCACCTGTTTCGCTGCTGACTGGACCTTTCCTCACATAACAGAGTAAAGAGTGACAGTACCTAAAATGTATACTCACAGAGTTTTTACCAGATCTGACACAAAGCTCCACGGAAAACAGGCTATAACTTAAGAATAAGCCCCACATTACAGTATTCCAATAAACGATTATTAATAGCCAAATTCGGGCTGGGGAGATGGCTCAGTAGAATAAGCACTTGCCTGGCAAGCGCAAGGGTCTGAGTTCAAGCCCCAGCTCTGCCAAAAAAAAAAAAAAAAAAAAAAGCGCCAAATGCTATATTAGGGGCAGTTTCAAAGATATACAGACTTAAGCCTTGGTATTAAAGAACTTAAAGTTGTTATTAGTTCTATATATATTCTCTAACCCCAAATTCATACAGGTAATTGTTACATGAATACATATGGCCACATATATATATGCCTTTGAATTTATATATGTGTATATATACACATATCCATAACAATATCTACAGACAGAAAGAAAGAGAGGGAGAGAGAGACAGAGAGAGAGAGAGAGAGAGACAGAGAGAGAGAGAGAAAGAGCCAGCGCATGCAAGGGAGCCATTCAAATGCTAATATCCAGGCTGGTGCATACCGGGCTTATTTCAAAGTATCTGACAATTTAGGGCAGTCTCATTTTCCCATTCCAAAAATGAGGTTGAAAAGACCACAAAGGTTCCTTTCAGCTTTACACTTGTTTAAAAACATGTAGGAAAATACCAGGTATTGTATAACAAATTTAGTATATTATATTGAGATCAAGAACCAAAATTTCAAGGGCTGGGGAGATGGCTCAGTAGAATAAGCACTTGCCTGGCAAGCGCAAGGGCCTGAGTTCAATCCCCAGTTCCGCCAAGAAAAAAGAAGCAATTTCAAGATTTCCCTTATTAGCTGCCCAACATTCTGGGTCTATATTTAATAAAGGATATCAAAGTTACAAACCCAATGCATTCCGCTTTTAGAGCTTTTAGTTTTATCATTAACATACTAAATTAGCCGTTTTCAAGGAAAAGCTCCTCTAAGAGACAGATACAATTCTTGTCTTTCGAGACTGCTTACTAGCCTAAAATTTTAATTTTTCTCATAACCAAGAATGATTCTTACATCAAGCACTGATCCAGAGAGATCAGCTCGCTCAAGATTCGCACAGCAGAGATTTGCGTGTGCAAGGTTGCAGCGGCTTAAATTGGCCATTTTGAAGTTAATGTATCGAAGGTCCAAACGAGAAAGATCAGCACCACTGAAGTTTAAACCCTGAAATTAGAAAGCACAGACTGTCATAATATTTAAGCCATCTGTTTGCATTAAATTTAATTACTATAACTAACCATCTTGGTTTTTTAGAAGCAATTGGCAGTTCAGTGACTCGGAGTTTATTATAAAACACAAGCAAATGGAACTTACACACATAAGTTCTTGTTTTTAATGGGTTCCACATAAAAGAAACTTTACATGTACATTAAGACGCTGACTATACTTCATTTATGTGCAGACATTTCTAAAGAGGAAGCCCTGTTAATAACATACCTGCTGGTGTTAGTTTAGTTAAAGCTGATTATGATTCAAAGATTTTAACTCAAGAATTCAGGACAGCGTATTAAGAAAAAGTAGGTATCAAAAGCTACAATCAAAGCTATAATACACATGTGTTTGCCATTGACTAGACGTACACTGCAACTGGGCAAATATTAACTGTTCTAGAATTGCAGCGATTTCCCACACTATTCAAAACTGCTACATAAAGTGTAACTAGACAATAATAAAAAAGGCTGTTGCATCTCTTTCTGGCTGTTTTAAAAAGAAGTCAGTGCTATGGCCCATAATTAAATTATATCTTGCATGAAAACAAAACCAAAGCTAAAACAAAAATACTGTAAATAAGCAAAACCCTAGGAGGATGAAGGTCTAATTTATTCACAGAGTCGCTGATGGAAGGAAGTCATATAAATCTGCACTAGTTACCTGGCAACGCAATTCTGACTTAGTTGGAGTTGCTAGCAGAAACCGAACGAATTCCTTTCGGGATATTGGTGAATGGTCCTCTGGTGGTTGGGAATTCTTAGAAAAGATATTACAAAATTAGAGGGCCATTTTGGGGAGAAACCTGCATAAATGTAATAATGGTCGATAAGAGAGTCTCACCTTTATTGCCACTTCTAGGTGTTCAATCAATGAGTCGATTCCAAAAAATCTGGCTTCTTCTAACACTCCTACCAGAACAAAAAGATGTGACTTTCAAGGACAATCCTGTTTGCTTGTGTAGGGTACTGAACCCATGGGTTCAGTCATGTTAGCAAGTGCTCAACTATGGAGCTACAGCTTCAACCAACAACTCATTTGATATCCTCAGAATTCTCCGTGTTGAACGCTCACAGGAGAATTGAAATCCAACAAGTAGGCTACTGTCAAGAGCAGGAAAGCAGCGAATGGTTAGAATTTATATACAGAATATTGAAAAATATTTTTTTAAAAAAAGTTTTCTGTAAGATAAAAAAAAAATTAGAACAAAAACTTTCCATCCTTCAAAATTGTTGCTTATAATGAAAGAGGTCATAAGAAAGCTGAGCAGTACACATTCCTAAGACAGCAGATTTAGTGATGTCACTGTGAATCCCATAAAAATGATTAGTGCACTTAATCTGAACATTTCATTTACTTTTTTAATGGGGCAAATCTGATTGGATTTGTCATAAATATTTTTTACTTACTGAATCAGAAAATGTTAAAGTGAATAAAAGTTGAAGTCAGCTTCATAACAAGTCAAAAGTATAACACAGAAGTTTTCTTATAGGAAAATGAGCTTTTATGGAGGATTTCTAAAAGATAAAAGGGATTTCACCTTTCACTGGGAGACCTGGTATGCCTACTGTCGCCTACTGTCAGAGCGTGTGGGACTAAACCTAGAATCCACTCCTGTTGGATGAAGCCTCCACCATTCAGTTGAACAGAATCTTATTTTTCTCAATGATGACACAAAACACCTGACACCTGAAGCTCCAGGAGAACAGGTTTATTCAGCTCACAGTTTATAGAGGGTTCAGTCCATAACCGGCTGGCTCCAAGACAGGGTGGCAGAGCAGACAGGCAATCCAGCAGGGATAAGCAGAAGGTAGCAAAGCAGCCGGGGGTGGGGATGGGGGCGCTACAGTTCCCTCTGCCCCACCCATCTTATCCAGGCTACTTCGGAGGCTAGTGCTCACAGCCTTAACCCTAAAACCTTTGAGCCAGCATCCTACCAGGAATTAATCCCAGCATCACAGTTTAGATCCAGCCACTCCCAAAAAATCCCCATCTATGACTGCATGAGGCTTTGGGGGCATTATCTAGACACAAGTCATAACAAATGGTTTTAAGAACCCAAAATAACACAACACTAAGAACTTAGGAATTACAAAGTATGAGATATAGTTCCTTCTTTAAATAGTTCTAAGTTAATAAAACAAAAATGCAAGCAGTCATTTGGGAAGATAATGATCCTTTCTTTGAAAACCGATTCCATGTCCAATAACCTAACTATGACACACAAATGACCGGTGGCTAGCATGCTGCCCAGGGACACATTCCCTTGTCCATGCCAGGGCAGCTCCCTCCAGGGATTCCTCTAGCAAGGCAGCCACTTCAGAGGCTCTGTCCTGGGCAGAAACTTACTATAAAGAGGTTCTAATGGGCCTTGCTCTCAGTTTGCCAAGATCTGGGGACACCAGAACTTCTATATTTCCTATTCGTACTAGTAGGACCTGGATCTGAAACCCAGCTCTGCTGCTCACTATCTTTTTGTTCTAGTTTATTTATTTACTTAGAAATGAGGTCTCCCTATATAGTGCAGGCTGGCCTTGAACTCACTTATGTAGCCCAGGCTGACATCAACTCTGGTGAGCCTCCTGCCTCAGCCTCCCAAGTGCTGGGATTACAAGTGTACACCACCATACCTGGCTAGGTTTAGGTGATTTTAAAGCATTTAGCTGCTGGGGTCAACCTGAAGGCAACATGAAGAGTCTGGAGAGAGACTGTACAGCAATGTCACTCAATGTCTCTGTCTGTCTGTCTGTCTGTCTGTCTGTCTGTCTGTCTGTCTCTCTCTGTGGTTGGCTCAGCCTGCCGTGGGGGTGGGGCTGGTACCCTGGGCTTGGGGCTGGTGCGGCATGCCCATGCCGTACCAGGGATCTAATCAGGTCCCTAAGCTTGCCTAAGTAAGTGCTTAGCCCCCTGAGCTATCTCAATGACCCCTCAAAGTCTCTTCTGATAACTATTCAAATCTGAAATGAATAAAAAGAAATAGAGACTTAAACACCCACACACAATACAAAGGACCAATGAATCAGAGCTTGTTCTTTGAAAAGATGAAAATGTGTATGGGATGGAGAGAACAGATCAATTTCATTAATTTCTACTCTGACCTATATTTTTTTGCCTTCTAATATACACAAAGACTACATACCTGAGAGAATATCTGTTACCTATTTCTATACCTATATGTACTCTACCTGTGTGAAAACAGTTTAGAGTGGGAAGGATATACTTTTGATCTGTGAAAATATACATTGCTTATAAAAACAAAACAAAACAATCTTAAACTTAAAAAGTACAAGGGGAAAAAAAAAAGTACAAGGACTCACTGAAAACTCACCCAGTAAGTTAATGCCATCATTTACAATGAGCTGTCCGTGACGCAAGTAGTTCAGAATGGGCTCGAAGTACTCAGGACTCCGATCAATCAGGAACGCTCCTCTATGGTCTTGCTTGTTTCCCCAGACACCTGTGTGACCGACATGGTGAGGAAAGCCCCGTAACCACAAGGGTTAGAATCAATGGAACAAAATGGCCTAGCACACCAGCAAGGTTTTATTAATGTAACAATTCTTGATACCACTACAAAGTCCATCCAAGAGCTACAGTCACGCAGGTATTAACAGATCATAAAAATAGCCCATCTGCTCACCTTTGTCCTTGAACATGTGGGCCAGCATACTGTCGGGTTCTTTATTTACTAAAGTGCTCCTAAGAATTCAGGGAAAAAAATTGATTTCTTCATGTGTCTTTATAAACAAACATATTTAAGTCAAGAGTATACTTGATTTCTGCTGTTCTTTCAAAAAGATGCATGCTAAACCTGGCAGGAGTAATGCTGGGAAACAAAAACATGCAGTGAGTTGCTATGTATCAAAATCTCTTCTAATCCGGCACTTCCTTTCAGTTAAATGCCATTTTATTTTTACTTAAACACTAATCTATTCTTTAGCTAGGTATTATATCACAGTATTATTTATCATCCAAACTTATTTTTCTGATTCCCTTTAATAAGTAGCCATAATCTTTACAAAAGTTAATACTGTTAATTTTCACTTGCATTTGATGTATATTATTGCTATCGAAAGGCACACTTCTAAGACACCGGATTCATGCTTTTTATGCTTTCTCTGGATTAGAGACATGGTAATTATGTTCTGCTTTTTTCTCTAAAAACTTTCTGAAATATGTCTGCACATCACATTGCATATTTAAGCAGCCATTAGATTACCTTGTAAGTAGTCAGCAAATTAAAGGAGAGAACAAATGGCACACGCAGGGCCTTTCAGTGTTTCTTGCACGCATGCACACCTACCGTGTGGTTGTAAAGTACCGCCCTCCAACATTTAATGTTAGCCAGTCTGTGTGGGGTCCTAACAATCCTTCTGGTGGCTTAGAATCTGTCTGAGGATCTACAGACGACAAGTAGAAAATAAAAATAGTAAGATTGGGGGTTTAGAGAAGATGGTGTGATTTTTGAAACTAAATTGATCATAAAAGTATACTAGAGTTACTAGAACAGCAAAACCCCAACCCACAGGCAGAAGGTACTCACAAGGCCACCTACAGCTCGAGGAGTAACATGCCCACACGGGTGAAGGAAAAAGCAGGGAAAAGCAACAGGGTGTGGGCTGAGCCCAAGAAATCCAAAACTACCCGAGGTGCTGCTTTCACAGCGGGGCAAACCTGAGAAGAACTAGCGGAGAGTAGAGGGGCATGGCCATCCCCAAAAAGGGTGACACCAGGAGCTTGCAGTAATATCTCAAAGGGCTGGAAATTATCTCTCAAAATCTACCAGCCAAAACTTCCTTCTCAGGGCAAAACCCGACATGATGACAAGATAGCAGGGAAATATTCCAAATAGAGCAAAACAAAGGGAACAGAGAAAACAGGAGTTCATAAAAAGAAGGGCTAACGAACCAGAACTATTATCAGGAAATGATCCTGTATGTTTAACACTTTACAAAACAGCAGAAAAGGGAATTGTAGGGTCATGAAATTAGAAAAAATACTTCCATAAGTTACTCCTTCATTTTTAAATTAAGCAAAACTTAATTTTAGGTGCAAATGAGCAAAAGGAAATGAATGGTCAAATCCTTATAGAAATAGTAAATAAACAGGAAAGAACAGGAATCATGTCACTAGGGACAATAAAAATATGCCAGAAAGAAATGCCCACAAAATAAATGAAAGTTATAATGTTCCAAAACATGCTGCAAATAGTAAATAAATATAAAGCATAACAGAAACTGGAATTATAAAATTCAGAAATGAGGAAGTCAAGAAAGAATTAGAAATATTTCAACAATGAAGATTAAACCAGGAAAAAGACAAAAATGACTAAACACAATGTTATAAGGGAAATACTAGGTAAAAAAGCTTTACAACTCAAAAAGATATAGAAATAAAATAGATTTATAAAAGTCAGTTTCAAATATAAAAAGCAAATGTAGATTTAACTTATAATAGGAATCCTGAAAGAAAATCAAAACAAAAAGACAAAATAGGTAATTTAAAGTTAAAGAAAATATTTTTGAAATTTAAAAATATAAGTATTTATAACTATATTAAAAAGGACCCATCACATAGCTGAAAAAACCAACCTAGAGCAACAAAAAATATTCTACTAAAATACTGTGCATCAAAAAAAGACGATTCTGCTGGAGAGCTAGCTCAGTGGCATAAGTGCCTCCCTGGCAAGTGCAAGGTCCTAAGTTCGATTTCTGGTACCAAAAAAGAAAAGAAAAATCCTTTCAAGGATCTAAGAGAAACAATCACAAAAAAGAGATCAGGTTTCTGAAGCCAACATTTTCTGCCAGAATTTAGTAATTTCAAATAATGTGAACCAATTGGGGCTGGGGAGATGGCTCAGTGGAATAAGCACTTGCCTGGCAAGTGCAAGGGCCTGAGTTCAATCCCCGGTTCTGGAAAAAAAAAAAAAAAATTAAATAATGTGGACGAAGCATTTTCCCATAGGTTCCCTGTGGTACAAGTGACATAAAATATTCACATTTAAAGTTTACAATTTGATAAGCTGTGACATGATTCTATATGAGACTTTCAAGCATAGAAATCAAAAAGGGCAGGATGTCAGAGAATGCTGTTTTCACAAACTCTGGGAAGGACCTATTAGAGAACAAGTTTCAGACAGGCAACCACTGGAGAAACTGACACACGATGGGAGGTAGGCATTATACACACTTGAAAAGCTGAAATTAAACGAGGGCTTTCAGGGAGAGAATATATATGGCTACACAATCTGACAATGCAGAAATACAAATTATTTTTAATAAGTGGAGAAAGGAGCCAGGTGTGGTAGCCCACACTTGTGATCCCAGCACTCTGGCAGGCTGAGGTAGGAGGACTGTGGCTTAGGCAACTAAGTAAGACCCTGCTTCAAGGAAGGAAGCAAGGAAGGAGAGAAGGAAGGAAGGAAGGAAGGAAGAGAAAGAGGGAAAGAGAGAGAGAGAAAAGAAAAAGAAATAGGGCTGAGAAGCCCAGTGTAAAGGCTCTTAATTCAATTCATAGTACTGCAAAAAAAAAAAAAAAAAAAAGGGAGGGGAGTAGAAAGGATGACAATATGCAAAAAATGTTTATTTCTACTAAGCATCTTGGTATGGAAAGTATTCGCTTTGTTATTCTAATAAATTTATGTGGTTTGTGTGGAATGAAGTAAATAATGAGAAGGATTTTTTTTGGCTACTTCTGGCTGCCTTGAGGGTCTGGGGCTTGTGGGGCTGGGTATCGAACGGCAGTCCCCTGCGCCTGACTGCATCTGCCCAAGCAGAGCTTTAAACAACTGAGCTATCAGGCAAGCCCTCTAAATGAGACATAATCCTATCACTGGTAATATTGATAAAAGCCAGAATTATTGATACTGAAGAATGGCTACACAGATATAATAAAAGAAATGTTAAATAAAATAATCCTGAACTATATTTATAATCCTGACTATATCTATAATCCTAAACATAGAATACTATGAACCCACAGATATTTTATCTATTTATATCTTAAGTTATATATGACATAAACTGTTTAGTCTTTATTATAGAACACATTATATGTAAATTTTATCTCTAGCTACCTATATACTTCTCACTCTGGCCATCAAAAAGACCTAACAGCAGTTATGATCCCTGTGGCCAAAAAGCTGCCCTCATGCTCAGATTGTATCTTGAAATCATGATTATTAACTTATGAAAAATGTCAATCCATGTCTGTGACAAGAAAGGTAAGATGAACCTTGACATTTCAGAAGGTGAGGGACCTACAAAGGACACACGGAACTGTTAGAAAGACTTGAAGATCTGTACCAGCCGTGGCAGTGAACACAGACAATGGGAACACAGCAACTACGTCTAGTGTAAGAGTCTGTAGCAACACACGGAACAAATTCTAATGACTTTCTTTTTTTTTGTGGTGCTGGAGACCTCACTCACGCTAACCATATACTCCACTACCAGGTTACCGTCTCATTCTGACTTCACTGTTAAATAAATCACTGTATGCAAAGAATGAACTAAGCAAGCACTGTCTGCCAACTGTTCTTAGGCTGATGGACAAAAGACGAGGAAGATTCTGCACACGGTTTTAAGTAGAGACAGAAGAGCTGAGCAAAGATTCAGGCAACTATCGCTACAAATGTTTAGACACACACTCAGGTATGACTGCATAAACTATACACATAAAACGCTCCTTAAAGAACATTTGCCTATGTAAGCTTTAGGATTTGTCTTTTGCGATATTCTTAACTACATACACTTTCTTCCAAATTGAAAGGCAGGATATGTGTATCTCCTTGGGGGGCATGTGCCAAGACATGTTTTGATTTATTTGCTTTGTACAGCAGTGAAGGATTGAGATCCTTTTAACATTAAGCTTTATAACTCTATGTAAAGTATTTACCATTTTATCATGTTTTATTTTGGTGAACAAAATTGGCTTTTAAGAAAGACACTTACCAATAAATGGCTCTCCTTCACACACAAACAAAACATCATCATCCCTGGAGAAATCAAAATTCAAAAAAGCCACCATCAAAACCTAGAAATCACATTACTTATCTGTTGACTATAGGAATATTCCTTAGAATTATGCAGAAAATGGATTTTGCTGCCAATCTATATACCACAACTTAATTTGCAGGGCTCTGCTTAAGCCTAACTGAATGTTTCTGGATTTAAATGCAAGTATCCTGTACACAAAAAGATGTACTGGTCATTTGCATAGAAGAATTTTTGAAATGGAAAAAAAAATCCTGCCAATTATGTGAGTTTGGTTTCTTTATTGTTTTCTTTTTCCTACTTTTAGAGACAGGACCCAGCTATGCAGTCCAGGGAGGTCTTCAGCTTGCTATGTAGTCTAGGCTGCCCTCAAGCCTGCATCAATCCTCCTGCCTCGGATCCCTAGTGGTATGCACCATCACGCCCAGCTCGGCTTATTAACTGATGAGTTTACCATCTTGCTCAAAATATGTTTAAAACCACAGGCAACTTTTGTAAACCTCATTTTAATTCTTCATCCATAGACAAATTATTGGCATTCTTTCCTAAGTCATTCATTGCTGTATGCTTTGGAAATGAAAATAAATTTTCTTATTAAATCCAGGAAAAATAAAATTTATACTAACTCTACCATACATACTGACTCTGTTCCCGCTGAACACCTAAAGTCAATACCGTGTGGTTCCGGACAATCCATCCGTGTATAACCTCCTCCTAGCCCACCCCAGCCAATGATCAGTGCAAGTGGATACCCAGAGACTACTGTGCGCAAGACACCAGAAAGCAGGCCCATGAGGTGTAGCTCGGAAGCCTTCAGTTATGGCCTCCTAAGCTACTTCCTGTGGGACACCACAGGAACATACTGAGATCTTCTTAAAAGCAGAATTTCTCTTAGAAAATTAGTTTAATGTCAATCAGTAGGTATGAATTATTCATACAAACTGAATGATCAATTGTAAGACAGAAATACAAAAACTAAAATTCTCCTGTTTGTATTTAAAATTCAGTTTACATTTCCTGCCTGTACATGAGGACATCTGACTTTCCTAGAATACGGTGAAAGTTTGTTTTCATTAGCAAAGTCAACTACTAAACTCTATGAAGTAGGTAAGTTGATAAAATTCAAATTCAATTAGATGCCTAGTGTCCTGTTGGTAAAATGAAGGTAGAAGTGATTAAGCTGGCTAGCAGTACATTACAAGGAAAGATTATTTTGATCTGGATTTAATCAGAGATTACATTTTATATACAAGTGTAATTTAGGGCATCATTATCTTCACACTGTCAATTAAAAAAACTCACGCTTTGCCAGCCAAATGAGGTAACTCAGGTGAGGCAATTACAACCTAACTGCAGAGTCAGCTCTTAGTTTTGTGTCCTCTTTCCCATTCTGTTGCTGTTAAAATCTTTTGTGCTCCAAAATTCTCTGACTTTGAGAAAGGAGTGAGGTGAACTTATTTTAAAGGGATAACCTTCCTAGGATTTTTAAGGAAACATAAACTCAAAACTGTACTACTCTGGTAGGTCTCTGGTGGTCTCTTCTCAGGATTCTATCTTACTTAGTACGTTTTCCAAAATAAGGTCTCTGTGATGTTTATAAAATTCAAAACATTTTTAGGAAATAAATTTAACCATGAGCAGGTACTATAAAAAGAGATCAATAAAATTTATCATTAAAAACTATGTCTTATTGGATTATATACAAAAGACTAACAATATATGAGCTATAATAAGGGTTCTCTATCCAGTCAATACACCTCAAGTCCAAATCATATAAATTCAAAAAAGCTAATTATAACTAATCACTTGCCAAAGCCTTATCTTCTTAGCAGTGACAAAACTACGGCCTTAGGGAAACAAGCAAGAAGCCTAGGATACACTGTTGACAGCTTATAAAAAGGTGAAGGTTACCTGATCAAAGCAATATCATCAATCAGTCCACCTTTGCCATTATACACACTGGTGGCTT
This sequence comes from Tympanoctomys barrerae, assembly GCA_002564285.1. Classification (NCBI taxonomy): domain Eukaryota; kingdom Metazoa; phylum Chordata; class Mammalia; order Rodentia; family Octodontidae; genus Tympanoctomys; species Tympanoctomys barrerae. The sequence goes on from NDGN011509480.1 coordinate 21,380, forward strand.
TTATACCGAGTTTACTGCTGGCCACAGAAAGCAAATCAGACAAAGTTCCATACACAGCAACCACCTGTAAACACACCAGAGCAATGTGAACAACTTGTATAATAAATTTCATCACCTATAATTCATAAACTGTCATGTAATAAGTAGGATTGAAAAGTCAGATTATCAGAACGGAGATTTCAAGGGTTCTTAACTGTGTCTCTCTTTTATGACTCGTGTTTTCCTATTAAAGAAATCCAAAACTAGAAAAGAAATTGCTGTTGACCAACACCAAACTATAATCTGAAAATTTGGGTGTTCTAGGTGCACAATAAGCTAGATCTGCGCTTGAATCTAGAGTCTAACATTTTCTTACTGTGAACTTGGGACAAATGCTTCACACTTGTGTGGCTTTAAGTAGTAATGAAGAAAACGGTAAAACTTACTTTAGGAAGTTAATTGGAGGACACAATGAATTAATGCTTAGAAGCTTAGCAAAGTGCTTCCTGGTATACACAGGCTGATTATCTTTTACCCAAAATGCTTGGGATTCGAAGTCATTTCAATCAGTTTTGGATTTTGGAATTTTTGCATAGCCTTAGGGCTGAGCATCCCTAACTGAAAATCTGAAACCCAAAATGGTTTCAAAGTCAAATTTCAGATTAGGGATGTCCAACTTTACTTTGCTTATTTTTGTATACTCACAGAGCCAGGCAGGCTAAGAATTTAAAATGATCATGGCTATAAAAGTTATTTGCTGAGTGTGCTAAACGCCCCAGTATGCACCTGAAGTTTCCATGATTACCTACTTTAATAACTAGGCACAAGGAATTAAAGCATTTTATGGAGTACATCAAGAAGCTCATATATCTTGAACTTTATAATGACTATATTACAGTACTATTCAAACTAAATCCTTTCTAAAGTTCAAATTCCATGACAAATGAAAGCAATTGATAAGCTGGGAAAATAAATGCTATACCAGGTCTAACAGAACTGGTTACTTTTTTTGTTGTTGTTGTTACTTTTAATTTAGCATTACATATGATTTTTAAAGTGTAATTTATGCTAGTGAAGTCTAAAATTTAAAGCCTACACACATACTTAAAACATTTCTTATATACTCACATTACATAACACAATCAATACTGATTTACTCAAATAAAGCACCAATCACAATTCAGAACTAGTAAGGTAGAACTCATTTTACCCTATTTACATTCAGTTGAATACAGTTTAAAAATGTAAATGATTTAATTTCTTAAAAAGATGACATACTAACTCTAAGGCCAAGAAGGAAAATATTAAAAATGGAAAATTTGGACAACAACAAGTGCTGGAGAGAAGCTATGGATCAATGAGAGGTTTCATGCAATACTGATGTGAGGATAAATGACCATAATGATTTTGACAACCAATTTAGCATTATTTTTAACATGAAATATTTACATACCCTATTACCTAAATAATTACTATTACATATACACATATAAATACATATATCAATTCATGTGTCTATGCATATACATATATATAAGTACAAATGACACATATAATTGCAATCACATGTATCTTATACTTGTATATAAACAACTATACAGAGTCTACCAAAACAGTGTATACTATCAAGAAAAGAAAAACCTGTATAAAAATTTTAATACTAAGTTTATTGAGACATATTAAGATTAATACAAGTTACCTTTGGCTTCTACAATTATAAGAGGTCAAAGTGGTCACTATTAGCTTCTAGAAATTTATTAGTACGATAAACTGCTAAGGTGAGTACTCATTTTTTGGTAAACTCTATATGTATCATATATACTGTATATAAGTACCACTACACACACACATTCTGTACAGCAATGGTTCTTGAAGGTGTGGTCTGGATTAATACCTATACCTTACAATTGCTTGGAATTGATAGACGCTACTTCTAATCCCAGCTAGATTTTGTGGAGATGAAGGCCAATAGTACATTTTCTTCTTAGTGATTCTGTTGCATAAATTATTGCCCTAGAAAACGCTTGCCCACATGCACCAAGGTACACACACAGGAATATTCAGGTAGCACTGTTAATGGTGAGATATAACGAAGACAAATGACCCAACGGTCACTGACAGGGGACAGTTAAAGTACGGTAGCATGGACTTTAGTAGTGCAGTGAAAATGAACAAACTATCACTAAGTGGAGCATTACAGATGGAATGTTAGAAATATTAAGTTCCAAGAGATTACATATGCTGTTTAAGATGCAGAATGTTTAAAAATTGACAAAAAATGTATTTTAGGTGAACATATATACATGGTAAAACTAATGATTAAACAAGAAAAAAAAAAGCAAAGAGAAGTACAAAATTCATAAAAATAGCTTCCTTAGATGAAATATAGGGAATATAAAGTGCATGAACACATTAAGATATGGTTATATACTAGCTTTTGGGTTGTATGGAAGATTTAGGGATATTTGTTATATTATTTTCCTTCTAATCTGCATGTACATTAATTTTTTTTTTCTTGTACTAGGGATTCAACTCAGGATCTTGTACTTGCCACTAATGGCGCTAAACTATCTCCCCAGCCTGTTAATATGCTTTAACCAACAGTGCAGAATGGAGATCTGTTTCCTAGTCCACAGTGTCTGAACGTTTGGCGTGGTGGCTCACACACAGAAGGTGCTAGGCGTTAGGTCAATGAGTACTGCACGCAAAAGGTCTATGATTTGCACAGTTCATTACTGAGAATTTTGAAGTAAAAAAATTAAATGGCATTGCCAGCGCAGGAACTTTTCCGGCACTGACATCAGGCTGCTCAGAAGCCATGTACTACGTTTAGAGGTCAGAATCTCCACGTCCACTTGCTAAAGGACAACTGTTACAAGGTATTGAAAGAGAAAATAGGAACTGTAGGGACTATGGAGAAGGGATGGAAAAGCACAACCATGACTGACTCACACTGCTTTAAGAAAACTAAAATCCCATGATAAGCACCCCAGTTTTTTAGAACGATGGCCTTCAAATATTTTGACTATGAACCCATTGGTCAAACATTTTTGGGTGTGTGCTCAAACCTTTGCATATTTATTTACAAACTATGTACTTTTGTCAGAAAGAACATGTTTTCCCAAATGATATAAAGATTTGCATTTACTATGAATTGGCCAGTAACAATCCCTGAAATATTGCATCAAGTTCATTGAGATGCTGTTAAACAGAAAACTGACTTTAAACATTAAACATTCCAAAAGAACTGAAAGAACTCTGAGGTCATTTGTCTTTGTGTGCTAGAAAGTGATTTTAAATGCCTTGTTAATTAGAGTGACCTCATCCTATCACTGGCTAATATTTCAAAGAACAATATACTCTAAGAGAAAGGTTTGATTGAGAAAGCAGTTACTAGAACTTCACTCTTTAAAACTTGGCACTTTCTGACTTGTACGATCCAAAGAGATTCTTTACTTTTTAAAAATCTCATAGTTCTGTCTAAAAGCAGCAGCTCTGGTATTTTCTCACTGTTTATTTGTGCTTGCATGATTAATATTGTCTTCAATCTGTTGTGTCTTTGGAGGACTCTTTCAAAGCCATGTGCGTTTTAATCAAGGTTAGGACTGGAGGATAGAGATCTAGCATTGTGTAAGCTTTGCATCATACAGTGCCTAAGTGAAAACAAGAAGGCTTTCTCACAGAATTCCGCAATTGGGGTTTCCCAGGTTAAAAAAAACTAAGGGCTCTTATAATTTTAAATTTCTAGGTAAAATAAGAGAAATGATAGGTATGTTTCTTCCTATCCTCCAATCCAAGAAATACAATAGAAACTAAGTAAATAAATGTGATATTCAGACTAGTAGATGGGAAACCAAACTATTTCAGAGTAGCATTTCATATCTTGCATGTTCATAATGAGTATGTGCGTCAGGATCAAATCAACCCTGATTAAATATAGTTACTATATATGCACATATATATTTATATATATAATATATATACCCACCTATATGCATGTATACATACATAAGAGGCTCTTATGGATAATTTTGCTCTTTTATGAACTATGAGTTCTTGTAATTTTTTTGATCAGCTGAAGGAAGAGAAACACTGACAGCTAGTATCTCCTGTTAGGATTTTATAATTTTTGTAACATAAACAGAACAATTTGAGATGCATTTTCCGGATCTTCTGAGATTCACTAGCAAAATAGTTTTAAAATAAATCAAATTTCAATCTATGTGTTCATCCTACTCAAAACTAGGCTAGCTTTTTATTTTTATCAGTATACATTTGCAGTACTACAAAGTCTACCATCATCTTGGGGAGGAAGTACTGGTACAGGATACTGCTTGTTTCTTTCCTCAATCTCCTCTTCTTACCCGCCCCTCCCTCCTCCTCTAAATCCCTGTCCCTGTTTTCATCCTTGTCCATATTATTCTTCACTCATGTTTGTGAGACACCACTATACTCTTTACATTCATTGAGGTTATTAGGTTCCTGGTTTCTATGATTGGCATATCTTTATTCTACTCACTTCCCCTTCTGTCTCCTCACCCTGGATCTTTATGCCCATCAACAGACAGGCTTAAAGAAAATGTACTCTCTGTACAAATGAAATACTACTTGGCTATAAAGAAGGACAAACTGTAGACATTTGTAGGAAAATGAATGCACCTGGCACATATAATGGTGAGTGAAATAAATCAGACTTAAATGAATCAAACTTAAATATCATATAGCATCTCTCGCAAGTAAGGTAAAGTACAAAGAGCTTAGTGGGGGGACGCAGAGGAAACAATGGGATCTCTTGTAAATGAAGTTTTAAGATAGCTTTCTAAGCAGACATATTAAAAATAATATGAAAAGACCAACCCAGCCCATCTTGGACAATAAAATTTAGCGGATTTAGAGATAGCTAAATAAAATGTAGATTTAGTCATCTGGAGCACAGTTAAATATTGCTGACTGGGCCTGCACATTTTGTCTTTCCCGGTGCTACATATTTGAGATATTAGATAAGGTCAATTAGAAAGCTGCTTCAGAGAGCACACTCCATTTTTAACTTTGGACATACTAAATATTTCTTTCATCAATTTTAGGTTATGAACACGAGCTAACTATAAAACAGATTTAGAAAAAGCTAAGCATCAGAAGAAGGTAAACTACATGAAGCACATTGAATTTGTGTTTCTATGTGAATATTAAATGTCTAAGAGCAGGACACAAAATTACAGTCAACAAACCTCATTGTAGTTCAGATTTTTCAGGGCATGTTTATTGCAAACCGTATATAGCACTCGGAAAGGCACTTTCTACGCCCTTGGGTAGTTTTGCTATTTAAAAATGTAAGTTTCCAGAAGGTACAAGAATCAAAAAGTAAGCTGGCAAGGTACATGGTGAGGCCAATTTAACTTTTACCTCCGACTGCGAAGGCTGAGCTACTCCTGCGTAGCATTTAGCCGCACTGTAAATGTCTGCCTTCAACAGCCAAAATTTTCCAAAGAAGCTGAACAACTTTCATGGGTGGGGCAAGAGGCTGAGAAGGAACAGGATTCCTTTTGGCCGGCTCCAGCGCTGGGCGAGTATGCAGCACCACACCCTCAACCAAGGCCTACCACAGCCAGGGTCACTGTCAAATCAACCGGGTTGGCTGGGTGTCACCGTCCTCTAAGGAACCAGAATAAGGCGCAATGACACACCGCGTATAGAAGTTTTGCAAGGCGGCGGGACGTGGGGTACCGGGGCATCTTGCAGAGAGGGAGGCAAGCCATCAAGAAAAGTCCTCGTTTTCGAGTCCACCGTGGATCTGTGATCTTTAGGCACCAGGGCGGGAGTTTCCTTCTTTCGCCTGGCCGATCGCTCCGGCACCTGGCCTTGGTCAGCACCGGCGCTCTCTCGGGCTGACCATTACTCAGCACCACGGGGGACACAGGCGCCTTCCCCGGCCAGGCGAGAGGCGGCGGGAAGGGGAGCCCCAGACGCGCACTACGCCCTCGGGACCCGCGGAGTCGGGGGTCGCGGCAGCCCGAGCTGGGAGCCGGGGTCGCGAGGCCGCGGGGACCGCGTCCCTTCCCGGGATCGTCCGCGCCCGCCCGGGCCCCACTGCAGCCGCGCCCCACCGCACCCCGCCGCCCGACCCTGGCCTTACCTTGCCGTTCTTGGGGCTGCCGTTCAGGAACAGGGTCACCCGCCTCATCGCGCTGCCCCCGTGGGGTCCCGAGTGAGCCGCCACCCTCCCACCTGGCCCTCCTCCCACCTTTTTCTCCTCCCGCCCTTCCCCTCCCTCCACCCACTCGGGCTCTCCACCCTTCGCCACCTTCCTTCTCTACGGGACACACCACACACGTACTCAAGTCCCACACCCCGGGGTTGGCCGGTCCTCCTCCCACCCCGCCCCTAGGCTCCTCAGCCGGCCCGGGGCCCTTCCCCCACCTCTCTGGACGGACACTGCTCTTCGCCAATCAACCGGCGGCGCCGGCCAGAATTTAGCCAATTGGAGCACTGCATTGGGTGGGCTCAAACCAACCCCAGTCCGGGAGGAAGGAGGGAAGAGAGGCTGAAAGCTAGTAAGACGGAAAGGCAAATCAACCAATCAGAACAGAAGTAACTGCCAAACGGCGACTCGAAGCGTTACTGAGCAGGCGCGCACTCAATTCTCGGAAACACTCATCTGCATACGGAGGCGGGGTTTGAGGGAGGAGGCGGAGAGCTAAAAGAGTCCCACACAAATGCCGCACGGCACTGCCCCCTTTAACTCCTCCCACTTACCAACCCACCGAAGAAACGGCTACCATTGTGATTGGCTGATTGGGTAAAAGAGCCAGCCCATCGTTCCGTCAGGATTGGTTCAGTGATTCTTTTCGAAGTTTGCAGTACCCAATCAGAAAGTGGGAGGCGGAACTAAAAGACTAACCGTAGGGTTACACGAGGAGCTCTCAATCAAAGTAGTCCCCGGGAGGTGGGTTAGCGCTGTTGGCTCCGCGCGCTGGGTCACCCGCAGCTAGCGGTGGCTTCGCTCCGAGTCCAGGGGGCCGCTGCTATTTCTCTCCGCGAGAAAGAGGTCTGGGCAGTTTCGGGGTGCGCGCTGGCACGTGCGAGGCGGCGGCGGCGGAGCGGTTCGCGGCCACCCCAGGAGGGGGCGGGGCCACGGTTTGAATCGGCGCGGGGCCGGTGTGGAGTCGGCAGCCGGGAAGCGGCGGACTGCGGCCAGCGCTCTGCTGCGCGCCCAGGCAGCCAGCCTTTCGGACGCCACGCCAGGCTTCGTCTGTGCGCAGCTTTCACGGCGGACCGAGGCGCCGAGGTGGGCGTGAGAGGTAGGCTGCGGCGGGGTTCGCGCCGAGGGCCGAAGCGTGGGTCCGGCCTTCCGCGTCCCTCTGAGGGGTCACGACCTGCCCCGGGCCGCCAAAGGCGCCTAAAATGCAGGTCTCGGGGGCTCTCAGGACCTGCCAGGCGAGAGTCTGGAAGTTCGCACTGCTCCTCCGGTGAGGCGGTACCCCGCTGCTAGAGACGCCCAGGAAGATCGGACAGCCCTGGCGTGCCCTCCCCGGTTCTGCCTTGTCTCTGCCTGAGCAGCAGCTTCCTTCAACTTTCTATTGCTTTGCGCTCCGAATTATCCTGTCCACGTGTATTCCAGGCCAGCGTGGGTTGTGTTCTGTTTTGATATAGTATTGTGTGTGTGTGTCCAATCACATTGGTGCTGGTGAGAGGGCTGTTTTTCGTTTTCCTTTGCATCTTTTAGATGGATACCAGTTCACAAGACAAGGGGCCCCCTGAAACCGAGGCATCCGCTCTTCATAATGTCGGTATGTGGTGGTTTGTTTCCTTGTGAAATCTGAGATTTATATATTTGTCTTGGTAATGATGCTTAGCCCCTTCAACATGTCCTCCGTTGCAGAAAATCCCCCTGTCATTTTGGGAACCGGGAATCCCGTGACTCCTCAGAAGCAGGCAGCAGAAGTGACTTCTACTCTTTGCACACCACAGACTTTTAAGTCACCTCTGAACTTTTCCACAGTAACGGTGGAGCAATTGGGAATTACACCTGAAAGTTTTGTTAAGAACTCTTCAGGTAAGAGAAGCACACTTCTGTTATTGCACTGCTTCTTGGGTTTAAAAATAACTTCACTGTAACTCAGTTCTGCTCCTCTGACTGCAAACTTGCTTAGGAAGTCTTTGTGCACAGTTCCTGTATCAAGCACAGCAGGATAGTAGGGCCAGTGACACCCAGTGTGACGCTGTTGCTAAATCGTGTTCTCTGTCCATCCTGGAAAATAGTGCATATGTGAATCACTCTTTGACACACTGGATTCTAGAAGTTATCCCACGTGGATTGCCCTGTGTTTTGTGTTTGCATATGATAACATTAAGAAGTTAAGAGAACACATTATAGCATGGACAGATTGGGGCGTGCCTCCTTCAGAAGTCACAAACAGAAACTTACCCTGAAATCTGAGCAATTGTTAGAAGATTCACTTGTGATACCGGACTTACACGAAGAAAGAAATGTGGGAATGGATTTGGCGTAAAGAACAGCATTTAAAACATCACCTTTAGACTTATAAAAAGCTGGATTCATTTTGTCATTAGACATATGGGCAAAATTCAGAGTAGTATACCGAAAGCAAGTAGTATCTCAGATGAAATAGTATCTTTAAGAATTAAGAGTAGCAGAGTACAGTGTCTTCTCTGCCTCCCATCCCTGGGGTTCCAAGACCCCCAGTACATTTCTGGAACCAAGGATACTACTTAGTTCTACGTAGACTTGTTTTTTCCTAGCCTTGCATATCAGTGACAAAATCTAACTTATAAATTAGGCATAGTAAGAGATTAACAACATAGATGAGAATAATTACAACAACATACTATAATAAAAGTTATGTGAATGTGAACAAACTGCCTGATTCATTTCATAGCTCATGCCTTTCTACATATCTTGCTGTATATTTACCTTTCACTTCAAGGATGCTTATGTGAATTGCCAGCATCACTACTTATGAGCTTAGGTCCATTATTAAGTAAAACATGTTGATTTAAGTACTGCCAGGTTACTAATGGGTTTGGTAGCATATACACTGGATACATTGGGCAAGGGACGTATCCTGAATGGGGTGTAGCTGAATGGCACAAGATTTTATCATGTTACTTGGAATAGCACATAGTTTAAACCTTTGAATTGTTTATTTCTGAAATTTTGCATTTAATATTTTCAGAATGTGGGTGACTGAAGGTAACTGAAACCAAGGAAAGTGATATCATGGATAAGGGAGGACTGCTGTACAGGTGCCTACATGGAGCTCTTTCCATCCTTGTTGGCTGACACTAATTCAGAAAAGAGAAATTAGTCAAGAGTAAGCCATTACCTACCTCTGTGTGCAGGAAAAACGGAACAAAAAATGAAGACCATTAATTAAATTGTGTTTGTATATTCACTCAACAGCCTTTTAAATGAATGCTTTGTGTGTGCCAGGCATGGTTCTAAGAACATAGACTAAATCGAGATAAGCAAAGATCCTTATCCAATTGATCATGTAGGAATAACATTGCCAGTAGTCCTCTACTTGGTGGTGTGTATTGTGTGTCTGGCAGTTTTCTCTCAGGCTGGCTCCTCACAGACATTGGATGTGGCTAGTGGTAATTGATTTGTTTCATTCCAGTTCATACACGTGTTTCCTTACAGGGAAGTCATCCTACCTTAAAAAGGCCAGGCGACGTTCTGCAGTGGGCGCACGGGGCTCTCCTGAAACAAACCACCTGATTCGTTTCATGGCCCAGCAGCGGGCTTTAAAGAGTGCTGAGAAGTCTCCGCTGGCCCACGGCTCCCCTTTTCAGGTATGATTTCTTTCCAAGTCAGGAACCCTGGGGAACTGTTTTGCCCTGTCTGAAGTTTCTGTGCCAAGATTCCAAGCAGAAAGGGACTGGTGCATCCCTGCTGCTTGGGATCTGGCAGGCAAGCGTTTTCTGTGCCTTACAGAGAAGGCACAGCCAGCCAGCACAGGCGCTGCTGTCCCGTGCGGCCGTGAGAGGAGGTGGCAGCTCTGGCTAGAAAGGGATTTCCAGAGCGTTCTCTTTCATGTTGTAAACATGCCAGTTCATGGCTATTTTTCTAAATGAGCTGAAGGGGCTGGGGAGATGGCTCAGTGGAATAAGCGCTTCCCTGGCAAGCGCAAGGGCCTGA
>NDGN011509486.1:525-15647 GCA_002564285.1 Tympanoctomys barrerae
AACTCAGGCCCTTGCGCTTGCCAGGGAAGTGCTTATTCCACTGAGCCATCTCCCCGGCCCATGTGCTTTTTTAAATGTATGTGAAATCATGTGGAAACTCCCACTAATACTGCATTTCTCTAAACGCTTGTCACTGATAGACATAAAATCCTTTCAATGTGCTAAACAGAGAACAACTTTATGTTTTCAATTTATTACTAGTGAGACTGATCATCTTTTCGTATATTAATTGCTATGTGGTTTGTTTTTCTAACTGAATTATAGTCTTGAAGTATCATGATTTCTGGTCTATATATGTCAAAATGTGTTTTAAATATTAAACTACAAAATCAAGAAATGTCATGTGTTAGAAAGTTCACTGTAAAATCGGTTTTAAAAGAGTATTTTTTTAAGGAGTATTTTTAGGGTTTTTAATTTATTAGTATAAGAGTCCTTTATTTTTGAATTCCTAGTTGTGTTAGCAACTCTGTTCTTAGGAGAGTAAAATCTACCTCACTGTCTCTAAATTCCTATCCCATATGGAGCCTGTATAGAAGAGATGCTATTTGAAGGTCTGTTTTATTCCTTATATGTTAATATTTTTTGTAACATAACAGTGTCTTAAATAAAATCTCAAAATATTAGTTTGTCCTGTGCTATAATGTTGCCCATAGTGTCTTCTGGTTTCTGTTTATACCTCTTTGTAATGAGAATAAGAACATTACAAATGAAAACCAAAAAACATAACAGTACCCAGTAAAAAGCAAAGTTAAAGTGAGACTCCACTTTAACACTTTATCACTGTTTTTGGACCCCAAAAAAGTGATACTCCACCTAAACAACTACTTTATTACATTAAAACCCCAACTTTCTTTAGCTCCCGCTTGTGACTCACCTGAACAACTTGATAGCCAAGCAGCCGCAGGTGTCTCTGCTTCGTGGCTTCTTTTCCTAGTAAGTGATGGCTATTAGAGCAAAACCGACTTGGCCCATCAACGCACAGCGCTATCCTGAGAAGTCCAAATGGAGAAAGACAATTTGTGACAGAATTCAAAATTAAAATTTAAATACTGTCACTGCTAGAATTTACTTGGGATTTGGCTAGTCTGATGTGCTAGCATGATTTTAAAATAAATCATAAGTAGGTCACCCTTGAATCTGTCGAAAAAGTATTCAACTTTATTAATATTAATGTTTATAAAACATTACAAAGACTCATAAAAATTATACACTGAAAAGCATTTTCACCTCCAGAATCATGTCTACTTTTTCACTTTGCTAAGAAAGCTGTTGCTTAACTTTAGCAAGTCTTAGAACAGGATAAGCCACGGCCTACTGTACCTTTTATGGACATCTTCCTTAACTGTAAACGGTAACACAAATCCTTCTTCATCTAATTTAATTTCAACATCTGGTGAGAGAAGAAAGGAAAAATTCTTCCTGTGAGACCCTCACAACACTCTTCGGCGCTCCTCTGAACTCTCTTCCACACTCAGTGGGTGAGGACTGCAAAGCAACAACCACAACCAGGCAACATGAGAACAGCGACTTCGTTAGTCTGATGATCAACCAAGTCAACCTTGTAGTAAGAAGGCTCAACAGTACCCAAGTAAAAAGCTGGTCCCCAAAGGACCTGCACACCTCCTTTCTCTTCTGTCACAGTGGAGGAGCTCTCAGTTCAGAGAGAAGCAAACCATTTAAGCAAAGACACCCACACAACTCAAACCGCGCAGCTGGCTTGAAGTGTCCCAGGGTAGGCAGCATCCTGAGCCCCCACACGGGGTCCTCGGCCCCAGCAAGCCTGCCCTGCCCTGCTGCTGTTCTTCGCTAGGCAGTCCAGTGAGTGACATGTGACCACTGAAGCCTGTGAGCTACCATCCTGCAGGACACGATCTTCTTTACTCATCAATTTGCGAGGACTAAAGGGCCAGAAGGACATGGAGTCTGGCAAGCACCTGTCGCACATTTACAACAGCCACGTGCTACCTGGTAGGGTAGTCACGAGCCACACACACGTGGCTGCCACCTTGAAATACCGCTAAGTGCGAATGAAGAAATGAATTTTGGATTTTAACTTTGTATAGCCCCTGTGCGGAGGCTACAGTATCTGGCCAGCGGAGGGCCAGAGTACAACAGCGGGTCACATTCACTGAGCATTCACTATGGTCCAGGTGTTCGTATTTCATTTAATCCTTTAATCTTTGAGGCCATCATGCTTTCTCTCATTTTACAGATGAGAAAACAAGCAAGAAAAGGTTAAAATGTATTCCTAGGACAGATCCACTGTGTGCTAATACATGAGACTCAAACCCTCCTGATAGCCACTCCTTCAACAGCCTGGAGGAAGGCAGGATCCCGCTCTGCATTTCCAGGGCCTCCGCGGGCTGCTAAAGCCCCAGGGAGTCTGCAGAGGCCCCAGCGCTTCTGTTCAAAACGACAACACTCCCCACACCACTCACCTATGGTGTAACAGTAGGGTGTTAACACTCTTGAGGAAAAATAGGTTTTTGCTCCTAAAAGGTCAATCAGTGCGGTCATTACACGTTTATAAAGGTGAGAATCCACCGGGGTCTCCAGGGAACAGCATGGAGTAAGAAATGATTTCACTTGGAACCTAGGTAAAAGCTTGGGACCCTGAAAACCATACAAACAAGTAGGAAAAACAAAAATCAGATACAAAATCAGAGAATAAATTGAAGGATACAGGGGCATAAAAGTTTGGTACAAAATTACTTTTAGGCACCATTTTTCCCCTCGCAGTTAGGGCAGATCATTTTGTCACCATACTTAGGGCTTTTATACTGATGTATCAGAAAAGGCTTTTTCTATTGCCATGTTATGAAGATCTTGACCCTTGTACTTTTTTTTTTTTTTTTTTTGTGCAGCACAGGGACTAGAACTCAGGACCTTGTACTTGACAGGCAGGCACTTATGCCACTGAGATATATCCCCGGCAGATCACTTTTTCAAAATGCCAATATAAAGCATTCTTAGTAAATTTCAAAATCTTCTAAAAGGGTTTGGAAAAAAGAGATTGGTCACCATAACAGAAGCGAGGAAAAAGGAAGGGAGGCAGAAGGAAGAGGGATAGTGAGAGAGAGGTAGAGGAAAAGAGAGAAGAAACATGTATAAGATCGCTCCTAGTTTAAACACACTTTTGGAACTATTACAAATGCTTCAAGGACTATACGTATCCCAAACTAAAGTTTTTTGTTTTTTGTTTTTAATGTGTTTGGTGCAGGGTCTACAGGATGTTCAGGGTCTTACTACATAGATCAGACTCATAGTGATTTTCCTGTTTTCAGCCTCCAAGCGCTGGGATTGCAGGGGTGCACCACCACGCCCAGTCTCAACTGCCTGGGGAGTGGGGCCCACACAACACGCTGGGGATCAAAGCCCTCAGCTGTGCTCTGCCTAAGCAGATGCTTTAGTCTGCTGAGCGATCTGGCCAGCCCTTAGTTTTTAACAGTGGAAAATAAGATAACGTTGATGTTTCAGCTTAGTAAGGGAGGTTAGTGGTACAATAAATGGTGCTGACAAACTTGTTCTCCATGCAGAAAAGAATCAAGCTAAGTTCTACCATCCATTACTGATTATAATTTTTTTTTTTTTTTTGCTGTACCGGGGATTGAACTCAGGACCCTGTGCTTGCCAGGCAAGTGTAGACTCTATTGAGTTATCTCCCCGGCCCTCTATCACTGATTATAATAAATCCCAGGTGATAAAAGGTGATAGATTTTTGTTTTTGGTGATCATAGTTTTAACAATGCATTGTATTCTTAAGCAGGTAGTTCTTTTTTTTTTTTTGGTGGAACCAGGGATTGAACTCAGGTCCTTGCACTTGCCAGGGAGGTGCTTCCACTGAGCCGTCTCCCGGGCCATGCATTGTATTCTTAAGATTCTGCAGGAGAGATTTTAAGTGGACCACAGAAATCAGTATGTGTGACAATCAATAAGTTAATGACACAGTGCACATGTTAATACATTACGGAATGACTTAATAAGTGTTTTAAAACAATGTCAACAACATATATATATATATATATGTGTGTGTGTGTGTGTCAATTAGAATACATAAAAGACAAAAAAAAAAAAATTCCAGGGGATTAAAATTTAGGTAAAATAAGAATAGAAGGGTTGGGCCAGGAGACAGCTCAGGGACTCCAGTGCCTGTCTGGCAAGTGCAAGGTCCTGAGTTTGATCCTTGGTACAAAAACAAAACAAAACCCCACAAAGGATAATATTATTTTAAAACATCTATAAAATATTTAGCAATGGTGAAATATTTGTGAGCTAGAAAACCCAAGTCACAAAAGACAAATTTGACTAAACAAAACTGAAAAACTTCTGTATGTCATAAATAATAGCACGTTTAAAAAAAATTACAAACAAGGTCAAAACTATACGCAACATCCATAAGTTAGTATCTGCTTTGCAGTGTGTCCTTACACAGAGACAGTCCAACAGCAATGAGCTAAGTGGAAAAAGACAGTCGGTGGAAAATGGAAATGGCCGTGAACACCTGCGAATGTGCTCAACTTCATGATTACAGCCTGAAGGTGTGACGGGACGTGGCCCTTTGCACGGAGTGGTGAGGGGCTAACACTGCAGCTGCAGAAGCAGGTGACGCAGGGCCACCGTGGCTCACTGGTGCAGACATACTACATCTACCACTGCGTGAGGGGAAATCTGTCAGCATCTATCCAAAACCAATCCAAGAATCCCACTCTAAGGCATCTAGTCTACAGAGTGCAAAAATGGAAGCCTCCAGGGTAAGCTACACAAGGATGTTTCCCACAGTGGTCGGCAGCCACAGAAGTTGGACAAGACCTGAAGCACTCTAATAGTGGGATGGCAGAGTAACAGGAATGATCATGTCCTCTCTTAAGAGAGAAAACTTGATTAGTATTTAGGGGACTCCTGGAATGCTGTTATACTGAGCAGAAAAATAAACTGTACTTTGCTTAGTCAGTCCCATTCCATTAAAAGTAAAAATACTAGATGATATTTGTATGTATGCATATATATCTGCCCATAAGAAGCACTACTGACACGTTCTGGGATAGAGAGAAATTGTAGCTAGCTGTTACCTTGAAGTATATTAGTACTAAGTTTTTTTTTTTTTTTTGTACTGGAAATCAAACTCAGAACCTTGCGCTTGCCAGGCAGGCGCTGTGCTGTTGAGCTATATCGCCTTTTAAAGAATGGAAATGTTTTTCCATTCTTCTACCTTTCTCCAAAACTCACATATTCTGTTCAGAGCATGGAGGACTGGGCAGGTATGACAAGCCTGGAGGATGCCACGTCTGATCCAGCCCAGGGGACATGGATATGCCACTACAGCACTACATGGCATACATATTCCCTTGAACTAAGCTCTGCCAGATGACAGTGAAATTCTGGGCTTGGCTTAAAACAGTCCTCAGAAATAATTTGGGATCTGTTCATTTCAGAGATGTATGCTTTGATAATGAATACCTATGTAAGTACCACAGAGGCTCCGAGAAAACCTGGGTATTCTGCTGTAACTGCAGTACCTGGTGAGGATTTCTAAGGACCCTGAAGAACAGAAGATGGACCTTCTGGGACAAGGTCACAGAAATGAGGGTAGACCAAACAGCTCAGTGGATTACAGCGCCTGCTTAGGCAAATGCAGGGGCTGGGAGTTTGATCTCAGGGCCTGCCTTGCCGGGGCAGACATGCTTGCGACTGGGTGTGGAGTGTGCCTATAATCCCAGCTCTTGGGAGGCTGTAAACAGGAAGATCACTACGATCTACACAGTGAGACCCTGTAGATCCTGTGCTAAATACAAAAATAATAATAATAATAATAATAATAATAAAATAAAAATCACAGAAATGGGACTAATCAGAGCAAAGACTATATGGTGGCAAAAACTTCTAATAAACATACACACTGGTTTCTAGTGAGGATACTGAGAGAACAAATGTGAAGCAAATGAATAATTTCAGAAAGGACAAAAGAAAAGTGGCTCCCACAGGAAATAAAGCCACTCTCCAGTCATGGCTTTACCTTATAGAAAGGGCACTCTAGGACAGAGGTGAGGAAAAGCTGGGTCAGCCGTGCCAGACTCAATCTGTCCACATCCGACTCTTCACCTGAAATACGGAGCACACTGTCATTCAGTCTCAGGTGCGGAATTTGAAGGAGGGAAGGAACATCGTGGATGTGCATCAGTCTACTCCAGAAGTAATGAATCTCAAGAAGACACTAGGAAATGGACTCGTTAGAATTAATCACGTCCTTTTCTTGTAAACAACGAAACTTTCAAAAACTCAGAACGTCTCACTAGCACATATAATTACAAGCGACACATCTGTAGAATTATTGGAACTACTCATTAACTATGGAGAGCCAGAAGGGTCACAATTTGGTGGTCCTGAATTACGATAAGGCTACAGTTGCTTTCTCATCAAAGGGGAAAGTGGTTCTTTCCACAGCCACCCACCCCCACATGTCACAGGAGTGCTGAGCGGAGCAGGCATCTGTCTATGTGACACTGCCTCCCTCCCACTCTCCATGCTTCCAGCCTTTTGTAGCTTGGTGTTTATGCTACTAGCGTCTGTAACCACAGATCACTCCTTCATAGTTTTATGGAAGAAAAAATACGCGCATTTGCTCAACGGAAACCGTAGCTACGTGGTCTGCACACAGCACAAATTACAAGGCTACTTTTGCCAACTATCAGAATAACCAACCCACCCTGCAGCTGCTGAAGAAAGAAAGGGCTGAATATTTTCGCCATGAAGTTGACTGGATGGCATTCGACAAGTGAACAGGAATGGAGAACTCGTAGCAGCGTTTTGGGTGGAAAACGATGGAAATCACTGAACAGCACATTTTCTAGCTTCCTAAAGAAAGCGTGGGCATTTGGTGGCAAATAATTGAGTTTGCCAAATGGTTCGATTAATTCAGCAATCTGAGGAGGTGAAAACTTTTCTGACTGGCAAACAAAAGTTTCTGCCACCGCATTAAGGATGGGTTTTGAGAGAATCAGTCTCCTACTGCAGTACTCCGTGACTTTACTGACCACTTCGGGATCCAGGCTGAGGCAGCGGGAAGCTACATGCTGCTCTAGGGCGCTTGTAAAAAACCGATCACTGTGTCCAAAATACTTGAAAGCCTCCAAGACTTTCCCGAGTTCTTCACTGGTGAAACGAGGAATGTGCCTCACGACACATTTACCCAATTTTATAATCAGAGGGAGCGCTTGAGTTTGATCAAGAGCGACGAGGGCAGCCAGCACTTGGCTAACTGACTTGGGACTCAGGTAGGAGACAACGGAAAGAGAGAAGTTGTTTATCCTATTTAAAAACATCTGGTGCTGGTCTACTTTCTCAGCGCAGGTCTGCAGTAGTCTGTAAGTGGCCACGATATTTTCTGGGGTAAACGTTTCCAGTTTCTTGCCCTGCAATTGATGTAGAATCAGTTGGAGCGCCACACAACCTGGCCCTTGCAGTCTAATCAGAGTTTCCCCAAGAATACAAAGATCGGAGGGCTCCAGGACACCAGCCTGGAGACGATTCTGGCATTCTGCTACCAGATTCTGGATTAGGCCACTCCGGGGGTCCACAGGCATCAGAATCAGAGCTTGCAAAGCAGTCACCAAGCCGGCGCTCGACAGACGTGCGGGCTGCTCTTCAAACCGAAAGCACAAAGCTTGAAAGAGGCCATTCTGCAGTATTTCCCTTGGTAGTCTTTGGTCTCTGTCTCCTTTTGCCACTTCGCAAATGCGCTGTAAAGCTCCTGCGGCCAGAGCATCAGGCAAGATGTCCAGGGTGCTGATGAAACTCAACACCTCTTCCCACGAAGAGAGGCTGTTCAGCGTCCTGTAAAAGATCTGTTCGTCTTCCTCGTTAAGGTTTTGGTCAAGCCTGTTCCAGCTGCATGCTTGAGAAAGCCCTTGTTCACTGAGGGGGTGAAGGTCATTTCCATTTTCTGAATGGAACTTTTTCCCACAGGCAGTATAGGACACCACCCTGCAAGATCCGGGCTGCAGGGAACAGAACCCAGCGCGCAGGCGCCCCTTAGCCACCTTGCTGCCGAGACTTACAGGGCCACTTCTCCGAGCGGCCAGAGCTCCACACACCCGGACATCGGCTAGCTGACAGAAGTTCCTCCTCCACAAGCTGATCAACGCCATGCCATCTGATTCTGAGCTCTTCTCGATTTACAAGGAAGAAGATCAAATACAATGCAAACGTCACTCACTAAAACATCAGCACTCACGAATCTAAGGATAAAGACATACAAACAATAAACAATTCTTACTAAAATAGAAACGACTAAAAAACAAGTTCTGTGTTTTTTGTATTTTTCTGAAGTGTATTAACCCCCCTGCCAACAAACAGCAATCACATCACTTGCCAGGCACTGTGCACTACCCCACGCGAACGAAACCCTTTTATTATCATATAGCTGAGGAAGGTATTCGACTACCTGGAAAGTACTTCGGCTCCTTCACGCCGCTAGGAAGAGAGCGGGGACGGGAGCGCAGCGAGCCTAGCCCGGGACCCGGCGCTGCGGCGCTGGCTCGGCCGGGGGACGGCTGCCTGTGATGCAAACCACTCGCTTGGGGTACGCGGCAGAAGGCAAAGCTCGGACAAGTCAGGCCACGGCGAAGGCGCCCGCGCCTAAAAGCCCAGGATGCAGTCAGAATGCGGTGAAGACCGAGGAAGGATCAAACAGGGAGAGAAACAGGATAAAAGCGGAGGAAGGTCGAGGAGGGAGGCAGGCAGGACACCCACCCGCGGGGCGTTCGGGACCCGAGCGCTCAGGACGCGGGACGGAGGAGCCGCGTCCTCCGAATAACGGAAAGGAGCCCGGGAGCCCAGCGCAGGGGTGGGTCACCGCTGCGAGCAGGCTCAAGGCACGCAGCGCCGGCAAGGCCATTCCGGCTGAAGCCCGCGTGGATGCTTACCAGGTCGCGCCGGAGCTGCTCCGACAGCGCCGAGACTTGCGAAGGCCTTCTGGGCCACCGTACCCAGACGGAACGGAGCATGCGCGGAAGCGGGGCCTGGCCCAGGGACCGCCCACGGTCAGCGTCCTGTGATTGGCTCGGGTCTCTCCGGAGCGTCCTATTGGGTGTGAGTACTGAGCGTGCGCAGTTTGTCCCTGCACGCCAGTGTTGAGCGCCCCCGGAGGGTCCTCGGGTCTGCGCCGCGCAGGTGAGGACCTCGGCAGCGGCTGGACGGGCTCCGCGGGGAGCGGCTCCGAGTCGGAGGGGTGAGCCGGCTGGCTCGCGTGATCCCGGGCCCCGCCCTAGGACTTCCTGCCCCGCGAGGGACAGGTTTCGGAGCGGGACAGTGGGAACCCCGAGGAGTGACGGTGTTAGCCGCCCCAGGGTCTCCTCGCCGACCTCAGTGCCCTGCCTGTGCGGTGGTGTCTGCGGGCCACACACGCAGCCACTCGTTCCGCCGCCTCGTCAGGCGCCCGGAGTGCCAGGGAATCGCCCCGATCCCCGAGGATCGCATGATTGACATGTAATTTATTGACGCGTAGTTGGCGGCTTGAGTTGTCCCTAGGTGTCTCCGAGATGCATTCACCAAAATCCAAGATTTTGACTCGGGTAAATTTAAAATGAACATGTACTTCGATTACACTTTGTACTGTACTTAATTTTTACTTAAGAATTATGATGAGATAGGAATGAGAAACCCTATAATTTTAATGGAAATTGTACTATTAGGTTTTATTTTTGACACTGGGTATCTCTACAGCCCAGGAGGCTGGCCTCGAACTTGCTGTGATCCTCCAGCTTCCGTCTCTCAACAGCTGGGATTACAGGCATGTGCCACCACGGCCAGCCTACCTCTTTTTAAAAAAGAAGATATAAAAGATGTCTAAATCTTAACAAAATGTTGTCTTCATCTTTTAAGCGATGCTGAGCCATCAGTCTTGTGCAGGTGCTGTACATAGATCACGCCCTTTATCTGGTAGGTGTTAGGGTCCTCCTGGTAGGGACAGGGCAGTTGAGAAACAACAGCTGAGCAACTGGTCTGCAAATGCAAAGTTCTCAATGACACTTTCAAGTTGGTAGTCTCATTTGTGAACCATCCGATTAGAATTTGATTTTCACATTCTCTGTAATTTGGTGGAGTCTTTCCTGTTTCATTTCATTTGAAATTAATATTAAACAGGGCAGGCCAGATAGCTCAGCAGATTAACGTGCCTGCTTAGGCAGACGCAGGGTCCAGGGTTCCATCCCCGGTGCCCGTGTGCCATTCTGGCCCCACCCCTGGGGTGCAATGGACAATGCTTGAGACTGGGCATGGTGGCACGCGCCTATACTGCCAGCATTTGGGAGGCTGAAAACAGGAGGATCACTACGAGTCCAATCTGTGGGGTGAGACCCTGTAGACCCTGTACTAAATACCTTAAAAAAAAATAAAATTAGTATTAAACGAATTTAGAGAAGGCTACTTCATAGTCTGTCTGGATATTATTGTGTTCTTTTTTAAAGATCAAGGCAGAGTTCATTTGTATAGGCTAGTAATGAAAAAGAAAAATCTCTTTTTCCCATTTCTTTCAGTGTCACCTCTGTAGCGACAGCACATCCCCTGAGGTGATGAGGAGGTTCCTGCTACTGTATGCTACTCAGCGAGGACAGGCAAAGGCCATAGCAGAAGAAATATGTGACCAGGCTGGGGCACATGGCTTTTCCGCAGACCTTCACTGTATTAGTGAGTCAGATAAGGTAGGAGCTGTCCTTTGTGTGGATTTCATTATGCCTCAGGCTTCCCAGTATTTTGATTGGGAAGTAATGTTTGTTAAATGATGTAACAGGACGATAAAGACCATTGTGATCTTTTTATAACAGAAATTCATTTTAGTAACTCCGCTGTGGGATTCCACCAGTGTTCTTAGGAAACGTAGAAGTATGGATTTGAGTTTGGCTAAGCAGGCTCAGAAGCTGAAATAAGCAGCTGCTCCACAGCTGTTGATGGTGGCAGAGGCAGGGGCCCGCGTGACTCACAATGTGGCCCTGAGACAAATGAGACATTTGTGGGCACATGTGTGCTTTCTACCTTGGGAACCTCAGCATCCCGCTCAGCGAGGTGATTTTGTGAGAGGAATTAAAGCAGTACTATAGGCATCTGGGGAAGGTTCAGCTGGGTTGAATCCCAGGAAGTGCCGGGACTACTTGTCTGTGCATTGAGTACTTCTCTGCAGTCAGCCCTGTGTTAGGTTAGATAAAACCTTAGCGTTTTGTATTTTCTGTTGCTGTTTTGATTCCAGGACTTGAGACCTACCCCAAGGCTTCATGCTCAGTTCCATCCCAGTTCCCTTTTTATTTTTCGTTTCAGGACAGGTTTTCTTTAAGTGGCCCATGCCAGACCTGCAAGGCCCCTGCTCCTGTCTGCCAGAGTCCTGGGGTGATCGGTGCGCCCCGACACCCTCAGCTCTGTTCTTTCTGTTTGTCGAGATTTCTCAGTGGTCCTTTTCCAGACAGGGCAGGTGATAACAGTTAGCAGGGGCTTTATGCAACCAGGTAACAGGCTAGCCACTCAGAGTATTAATCACGTGGGGACTTTGAAAGTGAGCTTGCCAGTGTCCCCTCACTGAGGTTTGCTGCCCTCTGTGACCTTCACGAGTCTCGGGCTGGAACAGTGAGACATCGTGGCACAGATGAGTCATCATCCCGGTCATCCGCTTCCTTCATAGCGCACTGCGAGTGCGAGTCCAGCTGCGCTTCCTGAGGGCACCATCCACCCACTGACAGGCAGGCTCTGTCCCTGGATGGTGGCTCGAAGCAGACTTACGGGACGGTGCTCCTCGCTGGACCACAGCCTACAGCTGTTACAGTGAGCGAGTCCTGTCCCAGGAGTAGCCCGATAGTCACTAGCTCGACAGAAAGGGGGATGGGGAACTTTTTCTTAACACCACCGCCTTCGCCATGCTGTGCCCGAATGGTTTCTCGCAAGTTGCTCATCAGCTGCGTTGCGGAGCTAGCTCTCCTTCCTAGCTGCCCGCAGTCCTTTCCAAGGTTATGTACCAAACTGTACAGAGGTTAACATATACCTTTGGTAGGATTTTCATATCGTAAGCTTAAGTTCCTACCATGTGGGTGTGCAGGTGCGGGCTGGGGGTGTAGCTCAGTGAAAAAGCACATACTGAGCGTGTACAGGGCCCTGGGTTTAGTCCTCAGCACCCCAAAAAGTATAATAAAGGGAATTTTGGGGGCCCTAATTAGGCTATGCTCATGAGTAGTAAAGTTAATGGAGTCAAAAGCAGGAATGGTGACTGCCCTATTTTAAGGAAACACATAGGAAGTAGAGGACAGACTTGATTTCTGAGACTTGGAAGCCCTGAGGACCCCACTTCACAGCCCATCCAGCCTTCAGCTCTGTGGAATCCCAAGGGAACGAGGAGTGTTCTTCATCAGCAGGCCCGAGAGCTGGGCACTGACACTGCTCGGCTGCCAGCTTTGAGACGCCTCTTGGCGGCTGCCTTCGTGTTACGCGCACTGTACAGGTGGCTGTGTGGGGAGCATTTCACAGCGTCTCTGTCTTTAGGTGTATCGAAACACAAAATGAGTGCAAGAGGAGTCTTCTCGTTGCTACTCCTTTGTTGTCCTGCTATTTTAATCCTGGGCACCGAGGTATCTGATTTCTTTATTTCTGAGTTGTACCCTTTCCTACCTTTGAGACCACTGGGCTTGTGTTTTTGACTTTTTATTTTACTTTTTTGTAAAGAATAAAAAATAGTTAAAACATTAGAAATGATACGGCATTTCACTAAACGAAATAATATGAATTCACCAATGGTTGTTATATTGTATATTGTCTTCAAATTAGTTATTTAGAGTACCAGATATAAGCATGCAAGAATTGATCAAAAAAATTATAAAATTAAAAAGAAAAAAAGTTAAGCATTAACTACTCCTTTCAATAGACCAGCAGGAGTCAGCAGTACAATTATCCAAGATATCCTATATATATATATATATATATATATATATATATATATATATATATATTTCTTCCTTCCTTCCTTCCTTCCTTTCTTCCTTTCTTCCTTTCTTCCTTTCTTTCCTCCTTTTTCTCTTTCCGGTGGTTCTTTCCCTTGTAACAGTTTCTTTCCCTTTCACAATATCGATTGTACCTTTCAGATTTTATTTATTTTTTCAGGTTCTTACCCTAGTGAGACAATGTGATGTTTACACTTGCAGGTCTGTTTTATTTCACTATGAGTCTGGTCTCTAGTTGCATCCATTTATCTATAAAGGCCTCGAGTTTATCTTTTTTTTTTTAATAGCTGAGTAGTACTCCATTGTTTAAAAATACATCTTTTTTTTTTTTTTATCAATCTCTCAGTTGATGGACATCTGGGTTGCTTTCAACATTTAGCTATGACAAATTGCACTGCTGTAGACATGGGTGCACATGTATCACTGTGGTATGATGATTTCAGTTCTTCTGGAAAAATACCCAGAAGGGGAATAGCTGGGCGAATGGGACCTCCAATCCTAGCTTTTTGAGGACTGTCCGCGCTGATTTCCTTAGCGGTTGTACCAGCCTGCACTCCCATCAGCAGTTAGGAAAGGTCTCCTTTTTCCGCACAGCCTCTCCAGCATTTGTTATAGACTGATTTCTTGATGATAGCCATTCTTTCTGGGGTGAGATGGACTCAGCGTTGTGTTAATTTGCATTTCTCTTATGGAGAGGCGCTCCCGCTGCGGTAGCTCCCTTTCCTCCTTGGGAGCTCGTTGCAGTTCCAGGGAGTCATCTGCTCATTGCCCAACCTACTTGCCCTGCTGACTGAGCTCCCAGAGCCCCTGGCCCAGGGCACTGTGGCTCAGAGTTGGTTATACCCACCCCATGCCTCTCCTCTTCCTAAGGCAGAGGATTGGACGAGGAGGGAACCCAGGGTGATGGACCCTGGCCCTGGGAAACTTCACAGAGAGGAGGACGTAGGACGTGTTCAGCTTTCCTAATTCCTTGATGTGAGTCAACAAAGTAAGTGTGTGCTTTACGCTGAGCTATGACCTGCGCTGTACAGCTTGGGAGAGTAAGGGCACCTGGCCTCTGGACTGGTCATTCAACCATGCAGCTCTTGTAACTCCACAGAGAGGAAAGCTGGAAGGAAATGCAACACGGAGGAAAACGGGCCGGTCCTTTTGCCTGGCTAATGTGTTCCGTCACAAATGCATGCGTACTGCGCGGGGTCTCTGACTTGTTTTCTTCGTTTTGTAGTATGATCTAAAAACAGAAACAGCTCCTCTGGTAGTGGTCGTCTCTACCACCGGCACCGGTGACCCACCTGAGAGCGCCTGCAAGTTCGTTAAAGAAATACACGACAAGACCCTACCGCCGGATTGCCTTGCTCACCTGCGGTATGGATTGTTAGGTAACCGACTAGATTTTAAATATGTGTGTTTTTTTAAACATATGAAATGTAAAAGTATGAATCTTTTTATTTTTTACATAAATTCGGTGTATAAACAAAATAGATAAATGCACCATCTTGTATAAGCGCTGCCTCGCTCTTCACGGTAAGACCTCAGCGGGACCTCCTGAGAAGCTTCCGTAGCCCAGGGTGCACCTCTGGTCAGCCATGAGGCATTTTCAGGCTGTCTGAGGCAGACTTCACCCCCTAAACTGAAGTGGAATCGTGAGGGAGGTGCTTCGTGCCTTGCAGCGCCAGTTATTGCAAGCCCCAGAAGCTCCTGGGTCTTTGGGATCTCTTCCGTGTCCAAGAACCACACCTCGAGGATAGTGGCTTCCCACGCCCAGCTGAACGTCAGGGGGACTCTGAATGGTTCCTGTGCGTGGCTACCGCCTGTGGTTCTGGCACGCCGAGTCGGGCTGTGGCATTAGTATTTCTAGAAGCGCCTTGGTGGTTGTAACAGTGCACCTCCCAGGTGAAGCGCTGTGCCCAGGGGCTCTCCGGAGCGTAGGATGATGATGGCATCCAGAGGAAGCAGAGACCCTGTTCTTCACTTGTCCATATTCACCCTTAGAGAGTGTTTTGGGGCACAGCATCTAGCAAGGATGGATTTTACTTTGTTAACTGATCAGAAACTTCAGCTTATAATGCTGTCTATATCTAGCATGGGTAACGTGTCCATGAGTTATTTTATAGCATTTATAAGTTTTTTTTTTTTTTTTTTTTTTTTTTT
>NDGN011509503.1:6077-19973 GCA_002564285.1 Tympanoctomys barrerae
CACACACACACACACACACACACACACACACACAAATAAATAAAAATAAAAAATAAAAAAATCACTATTTTCCCTCTTCTAAGGGGACTGAGCTCTGACTCTGAGCACAAGGGAAGGTGTCCTTGTAATAGAGAGAGGCAAGGGGAGATGGTGATCAGTGTCCAAAAGCGGGCAGGCAGGGCACACGAGGGTGTAGGGCATGAGACCAGACATGGCGCTACTCCTTGCCCTGTGCAGTGTACAGCCATAAGGATGTCCTGGGGTGTGGGTAGGGTTTGAGCAGCAGAGAGTAGTCTGGGAAAGTAGGTGGCCGAACCGTGAATTCACAGGGTGTGAGAGGAAGGAAGGAAGGCCTGGTACTGTGGACTTAGCAGGTGACCAGTTAAGGGTTCAGGTTTTCCCTCTGCCCCAACCTGCAGCAAGCTGGGCTCCTGAGGTGGCTCGTTATGTTTGTGGCAGGGCAGGGCGGACAGTAGGGAGGAGCAGCATGGGATCTCACCCTCTCGTTTCTGGATTGGTTGTACCACAGGGAAGCTTGCAGGACCACAGCTGCCACTGCTGAGCGGGTTGCAACCCCCATAGCCTGAGGATGCAATGGGTGACAGCTGCAGGGGGAAGTACTACACAGACTGCAGACCATCGGCCTTGAGCTCACTATGAAGTCCAGGCTGGTGTTGAACTCACAGCAATCCTCTTGCTTCGGCCTTCTGAGTGCTGGGATTAAAGTGTGTGCCACCAGGTCCAGCTTTCTAGATCTAGGAGATAGGAACTCTACAGTGGAAGACACCAGGAACACCAGGAACTCCAGGAAGGCAGTCTCTCAAGGTCAGTGCCTGGCCAGAGGCCTCCTTCCAGCCTGTCCAGCTTTCTCCGGGGCCCTGTCGGTATCCAGAACAGAGCTCTCGATCTGGCCCCAGGCTAACAATCACAATGGCCAATTCCAACTAGAACAGAAAAATCTAAGTTCTCACTTGACACAGAGAACCTGATTATCTTATAGCTCGA
Organism: Tympanoctomys barrerae; assembly: GCA_002564285.1. NCBI lineage: Eukaryota > Metazoa > Chordata > Mammalia > Rodentia > Octodontidae > Tympanoctomys > Tympanoctomys barrerae. The sequence continues at coordinate 7,083 of NDGN011509503.1, forward strand.
CTTCTTACACCTGCTGCCCTAGAATTCTCATGTATCCCACAAATTTGACTTCTTATTCAAAGGAGACCCCAGAGGAATGCCCCCCTTCGGTCCTCAGCCTTTTCAGGAGTCCCACCCCCCTCCAGCTTCCCTTCTCCCATCATCCCATGTACTAATATCAGGATCAGCGGGCCACATTTTCCTTCTCCCTCCCTGCCTTCCCCCTACTTCTTTCCTTCCTTCCAAGTGGAATCCAGGAACTCACCTTTCTCCAGAATTCTTCATGTCAGGTGTATCAACCTGGAGGATGAAGAGGTAGAAGCTCGGCATTGAGCAGGCAGGGGTGATAACTCTCACCCTTTGAGGATAACTTGTTTTCTGCTCTTAGGGAGTGACCCCTTAGAAAAGGTCTTATTCACCTACTGGACCCAGTATGGGGCAGGGAGATGGAATGCAGCTGCTGGCTCTGGGCTCAGCACCTCCTGCAGGAGACACTCAGTAGGGCCCGAGGCTGGACATCTCACAGGATCAGCCAGGGACAGATTTGGATGACTTGCATCCCTACCCCCGGCCAGATGCAGAAGGAGACAGAGCTGGGCCAGCTGTCACCCTTTGGCACTAACCACTCACCTGCCTGCTAAAGCTCACCCTGGCAGCTTCTGCTCCTGGGACCCCAACCTGAAAGCAGTGTCAGATGCCAGGGTACCCTCTAAGCAGGATGTGTAAGACTGCTAAGACAGAGAAATATGAGCTCAGCACAGCTAGCTTGAGGAAGCGTTATCACTGGGACCCATAAGTGAGGAAGAGAACACTGACCGGAACCAGTCTTAATGGGCCTGCATCTGGGCAGATCCTATGTAAAACTCATCCTTTCCTTTCTGGGCCCCTTACAACTTGGAAGCCTTCCTGTTCTTAAACCCCTGAATACCTAAGAGCAAAAGCATCCACCTCCCACCCCCTGGTTATTTTCTCTCCTAGTCCAGTCCGCAGCGTGTTTATTGTTCTTCTCTGAAAGTCATCGAGGATTTATTTGCATCTCCTGGGTGCTGTGACAAAGGAGGACCACATTCAGCACCCCAAGCAGTGAGCACTGGTGAGAGGGGCAGCCCAGAGTGTAGGCTGTCCTGCTGGCTTTCTGGGGCCGGGGTGGTCCAACTGACAGCTCACTTGATTCTTCCTCCCCCGAAGGCTTACCTGGTTGTCTGCCTCTTTACAAGCCATTTGTGCTCCCTTACTACTGCTGCATATTGTAATCAAAGCCCCAGCTGGAGTGATAGGTAGGAAGGTCAGCTAAGTGCCTCTCTCATGAGGAGCTACATCCAGGAAGCAGCAGATGTGAGGAGAGCAACACTGGCAGGGCCAGGCCCCCCACCAACCACCCTCAGCCTTGCATCCCCAAAAGTAGCAGAACCAGACCCTGTAGCTACCCCACTACCTCCTTCAGCTGAAAAATGGCTCCTTACACATTGATGCTGTGCCCTCCTGGTCACCTCTGCCATGTGTCTTCACTTCTAGCAGATTTTTTTTTTGGAACACGGGATTGAACTCAGGCCCTTGTGCTTGCCAGGGAAGCACTTATTCCACTGAGCCATCTCCCTGGCTCCTTAGCAGATGTGTTTTATTTGAAAAGCTTCTCTGGGCCAGCCAGCTAGCTCAGCAGACTAAAGTGCCTGCTTAGGTAGAGCGCAGCAGCCAAGGTTCAATCCCCAGCATGTCTGCAGGCCCTGACTTTGGGGTGCACTGAGATAGGCACTGAGATTGGGCATGGTGGAATGCCCATGGTGGCTCTTGGGAGGCTAAAAAGCAGGAGAATCACTACAAGTCTGATCTATGCAGTGAGACCCTGTAGACCCTGTACTAAATACATTTTAAAAAAGCTTCTCTCCTAAATTAAATCCCACCAGCAGCAATACAAAACACTCCCTAATAGCTCTGCTGGCCCCCTCCAAGGGGCACACATGCTGCTGGATCTCCTGTGCTGGCTTGAGCGCTTAGGGCTGGCACTGACTCCAATTCTTTTCCCCCTGGCCTCTTCAGACTTCATCCCTGTTGGCCTGTTATGCTTTAGCTTCTTCTTGCATCACAGAGCACTTTATTGCACCCTGGCTGTAAATTGGATGTTGTCGGCCAAGAAAACTAAGTTCTTCAGAGAAAGATGATACTGTGTATTACCAAGTCTTAACCTGAAACAGTAAATTGGGGTTATACTTGGATTCTGGTTGGAGAAGCCCGAGTGACCATGTGGGAAGCTCTGATCAGCACTCACCTTTGGAGTGCGTGGAGCTTTTCCACAGCCTGCCCATCTTCTGGTTCTTAGGGCCCAATGCCAGGTCAGAGAATTTCAGTTCTGAAGGCCAGAAAACATCTTTGCCATTCCAACTCCTGAGGTCTGGGTCATGTGCAGCACCTTTGTATTAAGACTGGCTTAGTGCAACCTGCCACTTCTCATTCCAATTCTTGTAGACTTCTTTCCTAGGCAGACCTCTGAGCTTTCTGTCAGCCAGCCTTTTAAGTTCCTAGCTCTTAAGAGTTGGTGGTGCCCCAAGTCAGGGGTGGTGGCAAAACCCCCAAACTCAGCTTAGTCAGGCCCACTATAACGGGGTTAATTTACTCTTTACCTGTGGTTTCAGGTTAAGAGTTGGTAATACACAGTATCATCTTTCTCCGAAGAACTTATTTTTCTTGGCCGACAACATCCAAAAAAGCCTTCCACATGGTATCTACAATCAAAGAGCAACACCAACACTCACACACACACTTTTTGGAGACAGATATCTCACCATGTTGCTAGGATGGGCTCAAGCCATCTTATCTCAGCCTCCTGGTGGCTGGGACATTGTGCTTGTCTATTTTATATACAGCTTATACTGTAGGCATGTCCATTTGATCCTCTGAAATGTGATGATAGGTACTCTTTCCCTGTAAGAGTTTGAGGCTCTGAGTCCTTTTTTAAATTTTAAGATGAGTTCTTGCTAAGTCACAAAGTTGCTTGAATTTTGCAATCTCCCTATTTCCCAGAGTGCTGGGATTACAAGGGTGCCCACCTATTGCTGATGCACATTTAAGTATGCTGGTGTTCAGGTTGTTACACAATTTCTCCCCTCCCCCACAGCAGTTACACATCCCAGATAAGAGGTCTGCAGGTTCTCTCCATACCAGTTTTGCATTTGCATCAACTTCCATTGTAAATTGGGGTTATACTTGGATTCTGGTTGGAGAAGCCTGAGTAACTAGGTGTTTTAGTGGCTAATCATAATGCATGCCGAACACTAGTTACATAGATCAGGATGCTGCTGAGCCCATCTACTACTGCATTTTTTCTTGCTTCCTTACCCCAACTTCCCTGGTTCACAAGAACTTCATGCCTGAGGTTACCCATGCTCTGTGGGTACCCAGGCACTTATAGTTTCATTGTTTTTCCTACCTTTGGCGGAACACTAGCAGAGGTAAAGACCTGAAGCCAGCAGTCTGCACTTCAGCTGTATTAGTCCATGGGCCCATGGCTTTGGGGTCACAAATGAGCCATTTCCCAGTGGAATCTGGACTGGATATACCATTTCCTTTCTTTTGTACCAGAGACTGAACTCAGGACATTGCACTTACCAGGCAGACATTTATACCACTGAGCTATCTCCCCCTTTCAACACAAGCTTTCAGGGCCCTTCTGCACAGCACAGTGAACCCCACTGGGAACTGAAGGGAACAACTCCTGCTCAGCCATGGCTATGTTAGTGCAGGATACCCTAAAGGTCATCTCCCTCCTGAGCAGGGAAGTCTCCCTTCTGAGCAGGGCACCAACTCTGTACTAATGATGACTATTAGGGTGCAGATAGTAAGATTTTGCTTCTCATTTACACTTCCATGTAAAAAGCACTCGTTTTCTGGTAGTCAGGACCTCATGCCAGACAGGTGCTTTGCACTGAGCTATACAGCTGGCCCAGCACTAGTTTTTTTTTTTGTGTGTGGCTGGCTCAGCCCACCTGAGGTCCCTAAGTGCATCCCTAAGCAGGAGCTTTAGACCATTGAGCTATCTCACCAGCCCAGCACTAATTTAATTAAAAAATTAAAAGCACTTTTAAATTGATTTGAATTTGTGTCATTTCATTCCATTATGGCTACTCAATGGACCAATGAGCACTAACTGGAATGTCCCACTGAAAAGAACCATGCAATTTGTCCAAGCCACTGCCCTGCTGCTGGGGGCAAGTCCAGGACTTACCTGTTACACAGCCTCTGCAGGCCATGTGGTAAGGATGGTCTTCCTCTGGAAATACCTGCTTTCCTGATAAGCATTCCAGTTGGCAGAATTTGGGTAACTACAGTAAGCAGTCTTACTGTACATAGGCAGTGCATATGAATTTTTTCTCCTTAAAAGAAAGTACAATGTATACCTAAGGCAAGTCAGGAAAAGCAATCTGGACTCATCAAAGAACATTTTGTGGAAAGCTCTTCTTTCACTTTACAGCAATGCTCCTGAAATTACATCTATTCAAAGTGTCAGTTCCAGGGACTCATCTCCTGGGTCTCTATAAGCCTGGGAAAAGAGACCAAGTCCAGATACAAGCTCCCTGGCCTACATTTTGTCAGATTTGGCCTTTGTCCCAATACCTAGAAGAGACAATGACCATGTCAAAAATGTAGTATGTCTTCTAGTCTTCAATGTGACTTTGAATCAAGCTTCTACTTGGGCAAGAATTAAAACAAGAAACAAAGAAAGGTGCAAGGGTGGCTAAGCAACCAAGTCTTCCCTGGAAGAGAAGAGGAAGACGGAAGAAGTGAGTAACAGGTTTATTTGCATATACACAAGAGAAGAGTTAAGTGGTCGCTGGGTGAGAAGAGGCCAGGCTGTGAGGAGGTAAGGCTTCAGCAGAGGAAGGCACCTTGACCGACAAGAGACTCTCAGCTTATTCAATCAAGCACAGTTGCAAACTTCATTTGTCCCACACCAACTCACTTAGCTCATTTACCTATTGTCCTCAGGACTCATTTACAAAACCAGGTGGGAACTAAAGTGGAGAGAAAGAGTTTTACGTACCTGGACCTGCCACTTACATCTGTGTGCATGGGATACAGATGAAAACACAATAGGCACTTTCAAACTGACCTTAGTCTAAGCAGTGCCATCTATCTTTCTAGGGAAAATATCTGCCACAAAGAACTTGGGGATTAAACATACCTCCAAAGTTGGGGCCTCAATTCAGTGGTTTAGATGAAAGGACTGGAGCAGGTCAGGTTTCCAGGATCACAAACACACAGAGATCTTTGGCGGGGAAGGACAGAGTAGCTATAGAGCATCTGTTTCCTAGCCTCCTCTGGGGAGTATTTCATGGGGCCTCTTTCCTGCTGAGCTGAACCTGTGGTAAAGGAGAGAAAAGTCTCTCCTCAAGAATGGAAGGCATCCTTGTAAAAATCTTTCTTGGCTTCTAATGTTAATCAAAGGAGGGAGCTTTGACTTCTCTTTTGAGGATGCAAATGAGATAAACACTTTTAATATGAAACACTAAGCTCAGCATTTGGAAACTACCTACCAATAGCTAGTTCCCAAGACAATGTTACTTATTCCCTAGGAAGATATGTGGATTGTCTTTAGAGAAGTCGAAAGAGGCCACCTGCTGATTAAATGAACCTAAAATAAAAGGACTAGGTATGCTAAGAAGGGGAAGAGAAACACACACTGAATGGTTGCATCTTTTTTGTATATAAAGGATTACAAAATTCCAATTTAATACATTTCCGAAAAGCAAATGTAAAATAACTTGGGCTTATAAAACCAGAATTTACAATTATCTGTGAATAGTTAAAGACAAATCATAGAACCATTTTAATTACAAATCCAAAGTAATTCTAATATTGGTTATAGAAATCACTGTTCCGCTCCCTCAGTGAGAGTCCAGGTGTTGAACTGTACACATCTCACTCCGCTCTTACTCCCTCACACCTCCTCCTCCCCAGCAGCGCTCTCGCATGTGGCCCATCACACATACTTCAGGCTCGCCCTCTCTTCTGCACCGCTGAGCAGGATGGCAGCTCCTCCTGGCTTACGCCCACCCTGGCCTGTGAACTCCCTCCCTCAGTGTCTGGCTTGAGTCTTCAGCCTCCATAGGTTGTCTGCCCTTGGTCCCAGTTCCAGTAGGACAGGTCCTTATCTAAAAGGCCACATACATGAGCCTCACACTAGCTCTTTTGTGCCAACCCCAGCTGGGCCTCGTTGCCGAATACCTTTGCGTTCAAGAAAAGCATATTGTTCTCTCTCTCCACCTCTTGCCAGTATCCTGCCTTTCTTGATGCCTGTGCCAATAAGACACTCGACCATTCTTACTAGGTCATCCTGTCTTGCATGCCCTGCATTGGTAGCTGAGTAACTGTAACCACCACCACTGAAATGCTGAAAGCCTCTTTTGACCCTTCACTCTCTGAAACATTCCTTATCTCAACAGAACTGAATTTCCTTTGACAGCCAGGAGTTAAGCCAAAGACTCCTCTCCCAGCCCCTCTGCCTCTTTCTCACCAGACCTACTTAACAAGAATCTGTCCCTTTAAGAGATGCCTAACAGCACAGCCTCTACTACCTGCAGCCTGAGGGAAGACACCAGTTGCTCAACTTTGGGTTGAGATAAAAGCATTTAGTCCTCAGCCTGGTCTTCACCACACTTCAGTAATACACCTCTAACAGCTACAGTGGTAGTCTGGACAGAGTTCTGGAGAGCTGTTTCCTCCCACCTCAATGTGCCCTGTCTCCATCAAATGTAGCCAAGGAAGCCCTTGGCCTCAAGTCTCTTCAGAACTAGCGCCTAACTGGTTAAAGTGTGTTATCCAGGACTAGTTATAATCTGGGACATATTACATGCTGCTCAATTCACAAACAATGACTTCTCCAGGGATCCACATGCTCTCAAATCTGATCTTAAGTGCTGACCTCTTAGATTGGAAATGCCTCACTTTTACTATCTCCATGTTATAGCCTCAATAAAGAAACACTACTGAGAGAAAACATGGAAGGTTAAGAAAAGAACTATGGTTCCCGTTCCAGCAGAGCCGCTGTCTGAAGGCCCCTTCTGCTCTCGGGGCATAACCTACAACAGCTGCACAATCTTATCTACTGAGCACTCCTCCTCAAGACCTGAACACCATGATGTGTGAACAGGGTGAGATGGCAAAAACTACAGGCCCACACACAGGTCCTTGCTGATGGACAACCACCAGAAGTCTCACGAGACAGAGAGCACCCAAGTGCCAGTGCATGCACTCACAGGAGCCAGAGTCCATTGTCTTAACAAGGACTTTTAGCGACCCATGCCCAGGTGCACTGTGCGCTTGTCTCACTAGAACAGAGTTGCTTGGCCCTTGGCCCTTTCCCCTTTTTTAACACAACACAGACCAATGGCCAGCTAGACATTCAGACCCACGGTTGAATATTGAATGGAAGGGAGCAGCAGCAGACACAAAATTTCAGGCCCTGGTTTTATGTGCCTTTAATACTTTTTTCCTTTCTGCTGTATTCACTAAACAAGAATATTTTTTCTAAAGCTACTTTTTGTAGCTTTTGGGTTTCCCTTTGTATTTATCATGTTTTCAGTTTCTTCTCTGAGGAGCAATTCTCTGAATCCGTGTCTTCTAACTCAACTCGGTGCCTTTTGAGGCCACTGTGGCCATGAATGGCCCTGCTGCTGTCTGTGGCTGGGGTGTCAGTGGGGTTCTCTCTTGCTCCAGCACTGGGGGTCTCACAGGCCATTTCGGACCCACAACAGTCTTTTTGTACGAGAGTCCCCGAGTTATCATGGTCAGTGTCCAGATGTCCTGGGGAGGAACAGGCTACTGTCTCCAGCTCCCCAAAGTTCTGCCCATTGTTATGCAGGTGCGGGGGCCGAGGGTGTAGGCGTCCATTGTTGTGGTTGGCACAGATGGTTTCTACGCTTCTCTCTTCACTGTCATCAGACTGGGTCCTAGAGCAGTTGCCAGAGCCACTGCTGAGAGTGGAGCCCGATGCCTTGGGCACTGGAGGAGAAGGAGGCTCTTCAGCTCGGTTGCTCAGGGCCTTACTCAGGGCCTTTCCATTGAGCTTCTTTGTTTCAAAAGAGTATTCTACTGAGCCCCCACTGTTAACATCCTGAGAGGTGCCCTCTGGTGCCTCTGCCCGAGGGTGGCTGCTGTGCTCATGGCCTGGGCCATGGCTGGGACTTCTAGTGGCAGTCCCTTCTTTACACACATCTTTGCTGCAGCCTTCTGGGGGCAGGTCCTGGCTCCTCTGGGCAGAGGCTGCGCTCAGAGAGGTTTCTTTACTAGAAGAAGGGGCAACATTGTCCTTGTGGCTGGTTCCTGCTCTCCCTTCATCTATATCCCCTGCCACTCGGGAAGTCTCTCCATCTTTGTTATTAGAGTAGGAGATGTAGGAGTAACGGAGCCATTTGTAAGCTTTATAAATCTTTCGCTCAACTGACTCTATGTCCGAGGTTGGTGACGCTCGGCTGGGCTGAATCTCCAGGGCAGAAGTGCTCCGCTCTGGGGAGGAGGTTGGAGAGGAGGAGAGGTCATCCACTCTGATCTGTGGGTAGTCGCAGTTGTCTTCGCCAATGTAGGTGCTGGCAGGCTTGGTGGGTGCACCAGGCCGCTCTTCACGGAGCGACTTCTGCCTCCTCCTAGTGGCATTCCGCTGCCGGGTGGAGGCTCGGCGCTCATTCAGCTCCTCCTCTTCCTCTGAGCTGCTGGAGCTGCTGGAACTGCTGGACTCTTCCTCAGGGCTTGGTGAACGGGGCCGGGGGAAGAGGTCTGTGTCCAGCTCGACTTCACAGGCGTTCTCCTCTGAATCCGACTCATTGGACAGGGCCAGGAGGCGTTTGTCCTGGTAACGTCGCAGAGCTGAGAGGCGCTGCTGGCGAGAGGCTGTGTCCTCACAGGTGGGCGCAGGTGGGGCAGATGCCACTGCAGGTGTAGCAGTGACCCGTAGAGGGCCCAGGTGGAAGGCGCTGTCGGTGGACTCGTCCACAGTGGGAGGCGGGGAGTGAGGCAGTGAGGCTGAGGACTCTGAGTCAGTGTAGCCTGAGCGTTCACTGACTCCTGCGTGCAGCTGGAGGATGGTGCTTTCACTGAGGTCACTGTCTGAGTCCGAACTCCACCCCTCGATCTCCCGGCGGACCAGGGAGTCAAAGAAGGCCATCATTCGAGGGTCCTCCTGGACGGACTGGTTGGCATAGTCATGGGACAGGCCACTCCCGCTATTCAGCACCAGGCTGATGTACTCTTCGTGGGTGTAGAGGCAACGGGAATCATCCTCAATGCGGCCATCAAGGTCTCCGGTACATCCTGGCTGCTTATATGGGCTCCAGATCTGCACAGATGGAGACAAAACAACCAGAACTGACTGGTAAGAACTCTACAGCTCATGGTAATAAAGCACACTATGACAGTGTTTTCCCAGGGCCTCACCATCTTTATATTTTCTAGCTGCTGGTGGTGGTGGGAGTAGACCTGTGCAATGCCAGCACTCTGGAGGCTGAGGCAGGAGAATCACAAATTTCAGCTTAGCCTGGGCTGCAGAGTGAAGCCTTGTCTCACCCCCCCCCAAAAAACCCCACAAAACTTTATTAGACTTGATAAGGTGAGTTGCATATGAAAGTAGGTTTCCAGAGTAAGATGTGAGAAAAACCCTAGTCTGGAACAGAAGAGTAATCTCCTGTTAAGAGACCTCAACATCAGTCTCTATGGCCAGGATAATCATACCTTATCTTTCTCACAATCTCCTCCCCTTCAGTTTCCTCTGTTAGTAGCTTGCAAACTATAATTTTAGTCTCAAGAGGATAAAGGATGCCTTTCTGAAGGTTGGTCGAAAACTTTCAGAAGGTTCAAACTGTGCCAGGGAGGCACCAGTTTTAAGTGAAAGTAAGGCCAACAGTGAGTGCTCTTATGACAGTATTTTAGCCTGGAGCTCCACTTCTCTCCAACTCCAACTGTTTTTAACTGAAGGGAATTGCTTACTGGTCCTTGATAAGAATAGCTGGTTGTCTACACTGCAGCTCCCTCTGATACATGCAGGCACCAGTTACCCAGGAGACTGGGTTCTTTTAACCAGGGACCTGTGCTGGTTTATTCCCCAACTTTTCTCTTAGCTACAGAAATAGGTAAAACACACCCCTCTTAGAGGGGGGACTGCAGCCCCATCCTCTGACGCTCCTGTGTTCCCTAGTTAGGCACATGGTTCGTAGTGAAAGGGTGGCAAAACTAGGATTCCAACTCAGGTCTTTCTCAAAGGCCCAACTTTCCACGTTGGATAAATTATGCAAAAATCAAGATCACGGTAATTAAGCTGTCACTGCAAAGGAGAATGATTAGTTCCACCTGACTGCTAGAATGGTCCACAGAGAAGCTCAGTTACCTCAGCATGTAGTCATGGCAACTCAATGACATTCCAGGCAACTTTCTTGCCTGACAGACTGGTATCTATCTTTAGATGGCATCAGACCCAGACAGCAGTGGCCCCTCATTTCTCATCCTCCACAAACAAAAGTTTTTGTTTCTCCAAAGATATCTGAGCACAATTCACCTTCTTGAGGGAACTTCCCTGAGGCTCATTCCTACTATGATTTTTTTTTGGTACTGGGAACTGAACTCACAACTAATGCTTGCTGGGCAGGTGCTGTGTTATTGAGCTATATCCTTGGCCCCTCTTGCTATGACTTGCCTGGCAACTGCTGGGTGATTGTCTCTTTGGAGGACTCCCAGCTCAAAGAGGGCTGAAGAAACCTAGAGTTCCCAAATCCTTGGCTGTTCTCTCCCCTCTTGCATCATAACCTCACCCAGGAGTCTTTTTTTTTTTAATCTTTTATGTATTTGGTAGAGAGTCTTGCTGTGCAGTTCAGACTCATAGTGATCCTCCTGTCTCAGCAGTGCAGGGATTACAGGCATGTGCCACCATGCTTGGTTTCAGTGGCCAGCACAGCATGTGGTACCACGGATAGAACCAGGGTCCTTGTGATGTCAGGCAGGTGCTTAGACTGCAGAGCTATCTCCTCAGCCCCTCACCCAGGAGTCTTAAGACATTTCTCATACTTTGGAGTGCTCACAAATCACAAGAATAAATGCAATGTCAACTCCAAAGCCCCAGGCTTAGAGTCTCTGGGTGGGCTGCCGATAAGTGCCAGGACTATGCTTGGCGGGGGGTCACACTGAGCACTGAACCCAGGGCCTCACTCATGCTGGGCCACCCCCTCACACCCAGGTCTTAAAAAAAATTTTCCCCCCATATTTAGTATAGAGTTTCCAGGGTCTCACTACATAGATCGAACTTGTAGTCATTCTCCTATTTTCAGCTTCCCAAGCGATGGGATTATAGGCACATACCACCATACCCAGTCTCAGGGGCCAATCTCAGCATGCCCTAGGGGTGAAGCTGGCACCGCAGGCCGGGGAACTGAACCCCAGCTGCTGTGCTCTGCCTAAGCAGGCACTTTAGTCTGCTCAGCTATCAGGTTGGCCTTTAAAATTTTTTAAATTTTAGACAAGGTCTTTTTTGTGGTACTGGGGGTTGAACTTAGGACCCCGCACTTGCCAGGCAAGCGCTTAAGACAAGGTCTTGGAATGGGCCTAATCTGGCCTCCAATTTATGATCCTCCTGAGCTTTTCTTTGATACCAGGAATTGAATACAAAGCCTTTGTTATGCTAGGCAAGCACTCTATCCCAGACCTACACAGCTATGTCCTTGGACCTTTGTGAGGGGTGTTAACTCGCACTGGTTCAGTGCCTCTGCACTGAGCTCCATCTCTACTCCTTTTATATTTTTTGAGATAGGGGTTCACTAAGCTGCAAAGGATAGACTTCAACTTGCGATCCACCCAACTTAGCCTCCTGAGCTACTGGGATATTACAGGTATGCCATACCCATCTTTTCTTTCTTTTTTTTTTTTTTTTAAATGTAGTGAGTATAGGGTCTACAGGGTCTCACTACATAAATCGGACTTGTTTGTAGTAATCCTGTTTTCAGCCTCCCAAGCACTGGGATTACAGTCATGCACCACCACGCCCCGTCTCATTTGCCTTCTCAGCACCCTGGGGACAGGGCCAGCACAGCATGCCAGGGATTGAACTCCAGTCCCTGTGCCTGCCTAAGCAGGTGCTTTAGTCTACTGAGCTATCTGGCTGGCTTCTAATACTCATCGTAAAATGTCTTTTTGAGTTATAGTCTTGCTAACTTTCCCAGGCTGGCTTTGAATTTGTAATTCTCTTGCCTCAGCCTCTCAAGTCGCTGAGATTACACGTATGCATGACCATGCCCATAGAATCAAGCATTTTAAACAAGCATTCTATGGTAAGTTGAGGTAAATCAGTTTTAAGAAATTATAAAATATTAAAAAAGTAGTAAAGCGGGAGGGCCCTCGTCTGAAGGGATTCTAATAAGCCTTTGTGAGGCTCAGTGCTCAGGAAACATTTAGACAAGGTCTGCAGAACAGGCTTGAGCTACAATGATAACCTCAGCAAAAATATTTTTCGAGTGCTTAAGTCTGATGGCTTAGAAAGGAAGCTAAGGACCCAAACAGCAAAATTCTTTGAATTTGGGGATGGAGGTGAGCAGGGGTCTTAGTCTTAATTCTTTTTCATTGAGATAGTGTCTCACTATGCAGTTCAGCTGGTCTTGAACTTGTGGAGATCCTTTTTCTTTTCTTTTTTCTTTTTCTTGTGGAACTGGGGATTGAACTCAGGCCCTTGTGTTTGCCAGGCTTATTCTACTGAGCCATCTCCCCGGCTCCATGGAGATCCTTTTTCCTCAGCCTCCAGTGCCATCAGGCCAGCTTATTCTTAATTCAGAGACAAGTCTCTCCCCAGTTTAAAAAGATAACATGTTATTATTATTATTATTATTTTTGGCGGAACTGGGGATTGAACTCAGACCCTTGTGCTTGCCAGGCAAGTGCTTATTCTAC
>NDGN011509506.1:3778-15136 GCA_002564285.1 Tympanoctomys barrerae
AGAGAGAGAGAGAGAGAGAGAGAGAGAGAGAGACTGTCAAGACAGGGAGGGACAGGATAAAAGAAAGAATTAAGATATGTTGTGTATAAGTACAGAGTCTCTCTACAGTGAGTGTAATTATTAGGTCCTGCTCACGTGTACTAATAAAAATAACAATTAAGAAAGGCGAAAAATAAATGGTCCGTTTATGCATTTTTATTGTGCCCCACAATTTGAAACACCTTCCCAGGAAGTGGTAGAGAATAACTCTTCATCATTCTGATGTTTAGAGAAGCCCAAGCAAGACTCTCCTGAGGAACTCCCTCTTTAATATACTGTACAACAGAGAACCATACATCCTTCAAGATGCCCCACTGATCTTGTCCATAAGTATTTCTCAATCAGCCTTATTTTATTCTCTCATTAAAGCTTAATGGATAGACTCTGGTTCTGGCCAAGATTGAATAGCCACAGTTCTCTCTTGTTTTCCTTCTCACAACTAAAACAGCCCAGACGTAAGGTAGCAAACACAAGAAGACTGAATATTGGGGTGGGAAAGGCAGGCTGCCTGGAGCGGGGAGTGCTCTTCAGGTTTGCTTTCACTTCCAATATATTTGCAACTGAGTAATGTTAGAGAAGTCTGCAAGCTGAGACTGCCAGTGAGCAAAAACAACAGAAGCCTCAAGAAGAGAAAACCTTTTTGAAAACAGCTGTTTTCCTCCAGATAAATACCAAAGGAAAAGCAATGAACACTTTGTAGAGACAAAGTGCAAAAGTATAAAGTATAAAGTGCAAAAGTAAGTGGGGACAAGACTGAAGATATAAGCAGGGCCTGAACATGTGAGGGACCTGAGGTACCAGATGAAGAACATTTTTGACTCTATTTTATACATTTAAGGGAACTGTTGGTATGACTTAGGGGCTTAAGAACAAGTTCAAATTTGAGTTTTTGGTGGATCAACCCAGGGTGTTCTAGAAGTTATCTTTAAAATTGTTCTGTCCCCTTTTAAATCACATAGCAGATAGTCAAAGAGAGAGGATAGTTAGAATATTTATATTTGAGGAGTGATTCTACTAACTTAAATTCATTTGTAAATTTAGCTTCAGTGGTGCATGTCTGAAATCCCAGTACTCTGGGAGGCTGAGGCAAGCAGGTCACAAGTTCAAGCCCATGGGAAATAGCTTGCTGGAAATATGTGAGGAAAACAGCTCATTCCCTATGCTGGAAAAGGGGAACAAAACCAGGAGGAAGACCTCTACTCTTCTGTTGTGGCTCGAGGTTCTTAGACCTCCTCTGCAGATGTGAAGGGAAGAAGGTTGATGTGACAATTCATCTCTCATTACTTTTGCCCCATCTATTGGCACAGGGCTCCTGTGCACTAAACATTCTGCCAGTTATTTCTTGGAGTCTGCATGATATGGAGTGTGAACTGAATGTGCTGGTGGAAGCAAGAATCACATCAGATAGTTTTGCTAGTGCCCTGGAGCTTCTCTTTCTCAGAAAAGGGGAGTTCCTCTGTGTCTTAGTAATACTTGTGGTTATGTGGCTATATCGAGGCTTCCAATAGGAATAGGAACAGACCTTTAGTTTTTATTTGGAACTCTGTCTTTCACCAAGATTCAGAATATAGATTATGTCAGCAGGATGGGAGGTAGAATGAATCCAAGTGACACCTTGCACTCAGTGTCAGCCAGCAGTGAATGCTCCTTGGTCCAATGGTCAGGGCCTCCCAGTGGCTTCTCTTAGGGAAAACTCCTCTCCTAGGCTGGAAAATAGGTTTAGGGCAGACCTGCTCCAAGCTGGCACATGCATATCTAAATTCCCATTTTTAGAATGCCACCACCAGCAACAACAATAACAAAACATGGGCTGAGAAAGGAGGAGTACGAATAGCACGCAAGATACAAAATGCAGCTTGAGAGGCAGGAGGGAGGAAATGAGCCCAGGAGAACAGATCAGAGGGAAACAGAAGTGTTTATAAGTGTCCTCCAAAAGAGGATGGGAAGGTGGGTAGTGTCTGAGTCTGGGGGAAGTCAGGACTTCACACCAGGGCCTCCCTGCAAGGTGGTGAGGAAGGGTCCAAAGGGCCAAAGCTGGAGTGCAGGTACCCCAGGGAAGAGTCTGAAGGATTGACAAGGTCAGACTCAGAGTGGGGGCTGCTGGGCCCATTTGGCTGGTAAGGATCTGGGCCACTTCCACCAGCCCTCAGAAAAAGAAAGGAACCTTTGTGCTCATTGAGGCTTTTCATTTGTGTCAAGTCCTGACTAAATGGCAGGAAACTTCATTGGTGACATGCCTGACCTATAGGGAGCTTATATGGGAGTTTAGAAGAAGGCTTAGCATTTAGAGATTTCTCTGAGACTCTTTCCCTTGAGAGGAGTGGTCCATGTCTCCTCCCTTTGGATCTGGGCAGGTTTGAGATTGCTTTGAACAATCAAGCATGACAGAAGTGGTGCTGGGTCTAGGTGGTAATATGTCTTGACACCTCAGCCACTACATAAAATATCTGGTCATCCCAGACAGGATTGAGAGTCCATGCAAAGGAATTTTAGTCCACAGCCACCCTGAACTCAACCTTTGTTCATCCTCACTGAGGCACAGACATGACTGAAGTCACCTTGGGCCCTCCAGACTGGACCATCTGCCAACCAAACATCACTAAATGACATCAACAGGAGTCATAAGATGCAAAACCTCACTGCTACAGGTTGAACTATATCCCACCCTCCCTTCCAAAATTCATATGTTGAAATCTTAACCCCACTACTTCTGTATTTGGAATGAGGTCCCATGGGTAGGCTCTAGGATCTTGACTGGAAAAGGAGAGCTGGACAGAGTTGCATAGAGCATAGGACACATGGAGACACAGGGAGATGGCAGCCAGTTGTGAGCCAGGGACAAAAGCATCAGAAGAAACCGGCCCTGCTAGTACTTTGATTTTGGAATTCTAGCTTCCAGAAATATGAAAAAAAATTCTGTTTGTTATTTTTTAATTAGTCCATATTTGCAGTACTTATAATGATTATATTCTTCATGGGGAAAATGATTACATTCTATAAGGACATAACATCTTTTTATTCTCCCTCATTTGTTGCTATTTTAACCTGTAACTTGTAGCCCTTTGTTGGGAAGAATTTATCAGCAAACTAAGAATTTCTCATCTATAGGAATTGCTAAAGATAATACCATAATTGCTGTTTTTAGTCACTAAGTTTCGCAGCAGTTGGTTCCATGACAGAAACAGGAGAAAGTTCAGATTTCTAAAATTCTTGCTTTAGTGGTTTCCTTTGTACTTGAGTTCCAGTTTCATTGCACTATGGTCAGATAGTATGTATTGGATGATTTCAAATTCTCTACAACTACTTAAACATGTTTTGTCAGCTAATGTATGTGGTCTATTTTGGAGAATGTCCTATGTGTAGCTGAAAAGAAAATGTACCTGATGTTTGGGGGTGGAACACTCTGTGGACATCTACCAAGTCCACTTGTTCACAGGCTTGGTTTAATTCTATTATTTCTTTGTTAATTTTTGGTCTAGTCGGTCTATCTATTTGTGAGAGTGAGGTATTAAGGTCCTCCACCACAATTGTGTTAGAGCTTATTTGGTTTTTCATGTCTGTTAATCTTTGTTTTACATAGTTGGGTGGACTTGGGTTTAGTGCACGAATATTTATGGTTGTTGTCTATTATTCTTGGAGCTTTCCCTTAATAGGTATGTCATAATCTTCTTTGTGTCTTTTGATCAATTTTTGGCTTAAAGTTTGCATTGTCTACAAATAGAATAGCTAGCCCTGCTTTTTTCTGGGATCCTACCGCATGGATAATTGTTTCTCATTCTTTGACTTTTAGTCTATGAATTTCTTTTTGGGTTAAATGTGTTTCTTGAATTTAGTATATATTAACACATTAAAATTAAATAACACCCTTCTGAACAATCAATAGGTCATAGAGGATATTAAAGATGAAATTAAATGGTATGTATAATTAAATGATATATAATTAAATGATAATGACAGTACAACATACAGAAACTTATGGGATACAATGAAAGCAGTCCTATGAGGGAAATTTATAGTGATGAACTCATAGATCAGGAAAATAGAATGAGATCAAATAAACAACCTAATGTTGATCCTCAAACTTTTAGAAAAAGAAGAGCTAGTCAATCCCAAAGCTCATAGGTGGGAGAAGATTATAATAGAAATTAATGAAATGGAGACTAAAAAACAATATGAAAAGAATCAATGAATTGAAAAGTTGGGTTTTTCCTGTGCATGTGTGGCCAGCTCGGCCCACCCTGGGGCAGAGCTGGCACAGTATGTGGTGCCAGGGATTGAACCACAGTCCCTGTGTACTTGCCTAAGCTTGTGTATGCAAGCACTTTAAACTGCTGAGCTATCTCTCTGGCCCCATAAAAGTTGGTTCTTTGAAAGAATAAATTTGATAAACCATTAGCCAACTTCATCAAAAAGAGAAAGAAAGCACAAATTCAAGCAATTAGGAATGAAAAGGGAGAAATTATAATGAATTCCACAGATATCACCAAGATATCAATACCTACTATGACAACCTATAATCTAATAAGATGGAAAACACAGAAGAAATGGACAGATTCCTAGACACAATCTAATTGCCAAAACTAAATCATGAAGATATAAAAATTCTAAGTAATCCAATATTGGTCAATTATGAAATTGAAAACATATTTAAAAATTTATCAACAAATAAAAGTTCAAGGCTTGATGAATTATCATCAAGCCTATTCAATATAGTTCTAGAAACACTAGCCAGAGCAATTAGAAAAGAGAAAAAAAATTAAAGAAATAAAGCTAAGAAAGGAAGAAGTTAAATTATCACTATTTGCAGATGATATGATACTCTATGTAGATGACCCAAAGAATTCTATCAAAAAACTTATAAATTTAATAGCCCAATTTGGCAGTGTAGTAGGATATAAAGTAAACACTCAAAAATCAATAGCATTCCTGTATACAAATAAACTCACAGAGAGAAATTAGAGAAAGCATATCCTTCACAATAACATCTAAAAAATGAAATGCTCAGGAATCTATCCATTAAAGGATGTAAAATATCTATACAATGAAAGTTACATTACCCTAAAGAAGGGCTTTAAAGACTTTAATATATAATGGTGTGCTACTCAGCCATAAAGAAGGGTAAACTTGTGACTTTTACAGGTAAATGGATACAACTCAAGACCATATTTATAAGTGAAATAAATTTGACCCATATATGTAAACATATTTTCCCATTAATGTGAGAAGCTGAGGGAGTAAATAAGATTGAAAATGTACAATAGATATTATGAATTGGGAAGAAACTATTCAAAACAAAAGACAAACTGTGATTGGGGAAAGGGGAAAGAAGAAAGGGGAAAATATTTATATACAAGATATTGAAGACAGTTATACAGCTAGTTTCTTGTAGTTCATTGAAAAGAAAGGTTTATGCTAATATTGTTTGGGTAAGATATCATGCATGTGTCTTGCATTCTGGATAACTACAAAGACAACAATATGCAATGCATTATTATAACCCTCCTGCTATCCTGTTTTGAAACTCTGTTTTATTTTTTTCTCTTTAAAATTAAAAAACAGGTCTTGCTCTAGAGTCTGGGGTTACATACAGTGTTTATACAGGTTACACACAGTGATTACTGTGGCAGTCTGGAAGAACTGATTATACCCCACAGAGAGATGGCTTCGCAGGCTAAGGCCAAAGTCCACGTGAAGGCTTTTGTGGTACTCGAGATCCAGAACTTTTAAACAGGTTTAAAAATTTATTCTCATTAGTCTGAGAATAATAGAAAACACTGGATACAATGCCACATTATACATTTAATTTATAGAAATGCCATTTTTGGTCAGGTGGGATTCCTTGGGAGAGAGAATTACAGTATCAGATTGCAGGCCCAGGGCCCTGTCTGACCTAGTTTCTGATTTTTTCCTTTTAAGAGTGATTATAGCTCTAGAGGTAGGGGTTAGGTCTCAGGGCTTCTACCAGGAAGCACTTTCTGTAGCCATGGGGGATACTGCATTGCAACTAATTACAGGCTGTCTGCTAAGATTTTCTAATTACTTCATTTACATCAGTCTTGCTTTCTTTAGGAGTCTGTAGGCTTTTCTGAAAGCATCTTGAGGACAGGGACACATTTACCTGGGCATTCTACTCCAAGAAGAGCCTAGGCCAGCACTACCCCAACGACAGTAGGTAGCAGATGTGGGCAGTGATACAGCTTCTGGGGCTGGTCTGGGTGGCTTCTAATGTGAATTTTACTTCTTAATATCTATGGGACTCTGGGCAAATTATCAAACCACTCCAACCTGGTTTCCTCATCTACCCAATAAGTATATTAATAGTACCTGCCTTATGAAGCACTTGAAAGAGTGTCTGGGACCTAAAAAACACTCATTCTATATTAGCAAATATTTAGATGTTTTACTTTCATTTGGTTCTAACAGTTCAAGAGCGCCTATGTACTCACTGCTGTCAGGTTTAGGGCTTGGATGTGGGAAAGGACCAGGAAAGCCAGTGGGCAGATAGAGCCGAAGGGCATGATTTCTCATGATTCCAGTTTCCTCTGGGTGAATTTATAAGCCTCTATCTCAAAACTGGACAGACAGTAAAGATGCTCAGGCATGGATATCACTGCTTCCCTCGCTGTGCCATCCTGTGCCCCCAAGTGGACAAATCCCAGGTGCCTACCTGGCACCCAGATTTGACTGGCTCTTCTATCAGACTGGAAACTCCCCTTGAAGCCCGAGACTCGGGATTCATCCCAGTCATGGCAGGAGCTTTGAGAAATTAAAGGGGAGCAAGTTAATTAGAAAAATGATTAATTAGAAAACCAGTTACCTAGAAGAAAGGGAATTAACTGAAAAGTAGAACTTAATCAAGAGCGTTGGGGCACAAGAGTCAAGAGCTGGGGTTGGCTTGTGCCAGTTTGTGAGTCTCTAATATGTGCTTCCTTTTCCCAGGTCTATGCTCAGGTTATGCTGTCAGTAGTTTGAAACCTGCTACAGAGGGAGTGTTTATATCAGAAGCTTTGACAAATGTTTCAAACTCGTGACGTCTCAGTGGTCTGTTGTTCACACCTGCAAAAATTTAACTTGGACTCCTAGTCAGAAAGCCTCCAGGTCTTAGGGGCTACTTGTGGGGCAGATCTTGAAACCTGTAGGAGAAGCCCTTGCAATATTTCTATTACTTTAAAGCTGATGTCTCCAAAGTAATTTGCATGGGTGAGTTGTAGAGTGTCTAAGAAAAAAAAACTTTTTTGTTTTAGCATTTTCATCTACTTTCTAATTTTTCTAGTCTTAGTTTTGTTGTGTAATATATGAAGTATTATCACCACAACTCTATGTACAGGGTCTGCCCAAAAAATGTATGTATATAAACTTCAGGAAAAGAAACACTTGTATAAATATTTTAACAATAAATTTATCAAGACCTCATGAGATTAATATCAGTTTCCTTTGGCCTTTGCAATTACAAGAGGTGCTCAAGGTGGTGGCCATGAACCTCTGGACATTTATTTGTCCAGCGAACTGCTGCTTGGGTAATCTTGGTCATGGCGATTGCTACACATGCATTTTCAGTTTCTTTTCTAAGGGCCAGCAGTGTAGTGGGTTTTCTAGGGTTCCCCATACTAAGGCAACACCATCTATTGAAGAAACATCATACAGTTTTACTTTTCCTGAAGTGTTTATATATTTTTGGTGGATTCTGTATATATACTTTATATAAATATTTATATTTGAAAAATATGATTAAGTTCTTTAACTGATATGTACAAGATAAAAAGAAAAAAAAAACTATGGAGACCATTGTTTCCGAGTAAGCAAAAAGAATAATTTCAAAGAAATTTAGATAGCATGTTTCAGGATTTGTGTATGTGTGTTACACCTATGATATTAGAAGTTAAAGGTGAAGACAAATGGTAAGCAAGGTGGTTTCTTTGCTAATTTAGGCCAGGATTTTTTGATTATTACTCAAGAAGGGTGGTGGGCCTTGGTGGAGACCAAGGCAGTGGTCCTCCCCAATGTGGGTGAAGAGTCCTTGCACAAATGTCAGTGTCAGCTGAAAAGCTGGAGGACCTATTGTGATGGAGATGGCTGGGAACTTCACCTCCAGGTTTAGAGTCAGCAGGTCCAAAATGGGGGCTGAAAACTTGTCCACATTTAAAAGTTATTAGAGGCTAGAGGCTACAGATGTAGGTCAGTGGTAGCCTAGCCTGTGAGGGGCTGTGATGCCATCCCCTGCATTAATAAAAGTATAGTACATGTTTATATTTTTTAAAATGTATATCAGTACAAGATATATGGCTGGTGATCCTCCTTAGGGTACTTGCCCTCCCTTTGGACTCATCCCATCTTCCTGCCATTTTCTCAGGCAGCTCTGGAAGTCCTCTTTCAGTGACAGCCTTTGCAAGGTATGCTCAAAACATATGGGGAATGCTGCACTTAGAAAACGAGTGACTTAGAGGAAAGTTTGAAGATAAAAGCGGTTTTGCTTTTATCATGGCCTATCATGAGAATCAGAGTGCAGAATGGAAAGAGTCCAGAGTAGGTGATTAGGAAGGCTGAGAAATAAATAGGGGCCCAAGGCTGAGCACTGGCCTAGGAAGCTGGACTTCTGGTGCTGTTCCACACGATCACCACTCCTTCCTGGCACTGGTCTTTGTGGCACGTCATGGTGGTGAGACAGGAAGCAATGGGGTTGGTGAAAGCGAAGGGGCCAGGTCATCTTAGGAGCTTAGTGGTGCTCCGGAGGCCACATCTATATTTGGACCTGTGATTTTCTTCCCTTGAAGAAATCATATGCTCTTAGCTACTCATATCTCAAGTCACTTCTTGCCTTCCTCTTTGATGACTTTTCTCAGAGTAACTTCGACTGAGTAAGGCAAAGGGAATACGTGTCTGTCTTGAGAAAGACCACTGTGGGGCCAGAGTCTGATGCTTCCTCTTTCCCCACAGCCCCACAAGAGTGAAGGGCTTCGAAACAGTCTTACAAGGATATCAGCCATTTGTATAGATCACCTGTCTCTGCTTGAGCAAGCAAGCAAGCTTTGCATGTCGATCCCTTCTGTAGTGGACAGGGGCATACAAAGACATAGCCCTGTCTTTCATTGACACAGGTTAATTTTGGCTCCCCGTTTATTTTGCTTCCCTTGGTCCATGACATCATGTACATCTGAAAGAAGGGATTATCCCCTAATATGTTTTTAAACATTCATTTGGACCCCAAATATACTATCCCGTTTCTGAGATGTATATAGGCACATGAGACTGGATGAGGTGTATTCATCACTTTCCTGTCCTTGGGACAAAACACCTTTAACTTGCAATTTAGAGAGAAGAGGTTAATTTGGGCTCCCCGTTTCAGTGTTCAGCCCATGACCTTCTTGCAGTAAGGCAGAAGTGGCATGAGGGAGGAGAGCTGCCCAATCCCTGGCAGCCAGGCAGCAGAGAGACAAGAGAGGAGCCTGGGACAAGGATCTGTCTTGCCAGGTCCTGCTCCCCAGGGACCCGCCTCTTCTAACTGCGCCTCACCTCCTAACAGTACCTCAGCTATGACCCAAGCAGTGGATTTGAGTGCCGCGCTTCCGGGTTGCAGTCGCATCCCAACGCCCTGCCTCTGAACACAATGAGACTTTTGCAGGGTATTTTTTATGCCGACCATCACGCGAGGCTGGCCATAGCCATCAGGACTCCCACAGGGAGGGGGCGCCAGCCAGTCCTCCTTGCTACTTCCACGTTGGCTCTGTGTCGACACCTATGTCTCCATATACCCACAAGTGTTTGCTGTTTTCTTGCTTGAGGTTAGACGTTCTTGCTTCATCCACACAGCTACTTCTTTCTCAATTCACCAAGTACAAAGGACTACCCAACAAACTCACCTTCACTTATCACTTACTTTACTTTAGATGTTGTTTTTGTTTGGGTTTAAAAGCCTTAACCAGGTAGTGAAGTGCTAGAGTAAACTTTTTCTTGTTCCTATTAACCATGTTGCCTAGCATAGCAGTTTTGCAGAGGAAGTTCTCAGTGTTTGTTGATTGATTGACATGAAGAAATGTGTTAGAACTGTTAAGTTTGTTATGACAGAGAATCCAGCAGCCTCAGCTCAGACTAGGAACTGCCTATCTCATATAAAGACTTTGACTATGTACTGAAAACTTCTTGCTAATTATTATGACAGTTTAAATTAATTATATATTTCCACCTGCATTTTCAGTTGTATGTATAATTATCATTATACTGAACAGTATTTATACTTAAATGTTTACTATTTCATGTAAGTGACTGAAATTAGTAATGTTTATAGCCAATCCAAAGCCACTTTTTAATCATTCTCCTCTCTGAGTCTTAATGTGGACATTTTTAATCATTCTCCTCTCTGAGCCTTAGCGTGGACAATGCCCCAGATGAATGTGCAGTTTAGTTCTAATCCCCCTATGGTGCGTTCAAAAGTCTCCGAAGACGGAGGCCTTGGATTCAACCCTGATTGAAGCAGGGCTCCTGCAAGGGCTCTACTCCCACCTCCCTGCACCTCTGGCTGTCCTCGCTTGCTGTGTACACCGTGCCACTGCCTGGCAGCTACACTTGAGCGTTTGCTTTCCATTCATCTTGATGTTTTACTATGCATTTTGAATTCACAGAAAAGTAGAAAGATAATTCTCATATTATTCTCATCTCTAACAATTAACATTATGCCACTTTCATTTATTTGTTAAGTATTTAAAATATATGAATAGTTTAATAGTTCATGCCTAAAAATTTTAGTCAAAATTCTTTTTTTTTCTTTTTAAATTGTGCACGCTAATTTGAATCTGAAAGATCCACAAAAGGATCATGTATTAAAGGTCTGTTGCAGCCTGTGGGAGGTGACCCTGTGGAAAGAAGCCATAACACTTGTGAGCCTGCCCTCTAAGGCCACAGTGGGAGCACCGCCCCTTCTCATCCCTCCCTTTGTTTCTGGGCCACTGTGAGCTGGCAGCCTCCTTGGCCACTGTGACCACACTGGCCACCAGATGTCATTGCGGGGACATCTGCAGTGATGCAGAGGAGCAGGACTGAGTGAGCACAGACTGGAGCTTCTGACACTGTGATCCAAAATAAACCTCTCCTGCTTCCCCACTGATTATCTCAACTTTCTTATTTCTTTATAGTAACAAGATGCTGAAGAACCACTATGTTACTACAATATCACTATCACATTGTGTTAGTTTGGTAAGGCTGTAATTAAAAAACAAAAACAAAAACAAAACAAACAAACAAACAAACAAAAAAAAAACCAGCCACAGAACCACAGACTGTGTGGCTTAAATAACAGAAATTTATTTTCTCATGAAAAGTCTAAAA
>NDGN011509537.1:2713-23307 GCA_002564285.1 Tympanoctomys barrerae
ACCGCGGTTCGATCCCCCAGCACCACATGCCAGCCAGCCCCGCCCCTGGTGGGCTGAGCTGGCTACACACACACAATAAATAAATAATGTTTTTTTAAAAAATAAGGTACACTGGTTTAGGGATCCATGTATGCACATAGACATTAATTCTCAGCATCCAGAATGGCACACTGTGGATCAGAAGAATTGACATAGTTCTTAGGGAGCCTATCCCTATTCTAAGAATATGTGATTAAGGTAAGAATCATTCTTATGAGCTTAATAAAAATCTGCTCTCTCTTGTCCAGAGGTCAAGAGCAGGAAAGAGACTGGAATGTGGAGAGCACCTGCCAGGCCACAGACAACTGGAGCCTGTCGCTGTCCCTCCACTTCATCAGTTACCATGATAAGGGTATTAGCATGTTTCTTCACACTGCATCCAGATTTTCTTTAAATGAACAGAGGATCTAAAGAATTACAGTCACTGCTGTAAAACTGGAAGGGAAGGTGTCCAACCAGAATTACCCACAGAGCCAGGAGATGGTTGGTAAAAACAATAAAATAGCTGGTAAGGAGCAGAAATACTGAGAACACCGCAGCTCAGCACCGTCCTAGCACCCCGGAGGCAGGTGGTACTTCCAAGTGTCATGATGTTGTTGATCAGAGACCTCATCATCTTGCTAGAAAGCCTGCCGCCATCCAGCAGCAGAGCTTGATGATGTGTATCTCAGCTTGCTGAACAGCTGACCAGCGAGCAAGCACAGACATCTCGGGAGCCAGGTCTTCTGGTAAATTTAGGGAAGGAAACTATCATGCATCTAACCAGCAAAAGCAGCCAGTCATACTTCTGATAATTTCCTTTTGCAGAGTCTATCTTGTAAAAAAAAAAAAAAAACTAGCAAATTTTTCAAAAGTAAAGTTGCAGTATTTGGGCCCTTTGAAGAAATACCTGTTCAAAGAACTACTGAACATTATTTTCTTGAATTAGATGACCCAAGGCAAAATTGAGTACACTGGTACGAACGCTGTGTGGTCTCTGGGAGAACCCCTCCATTTTACTACAGGTCCTCTCAGTGCCCATTGTCCCTTATTGGCACCACCTGCAAGGTTGGAGATGCCATCCTTGTGTGACAGACGAGGACTGAGTGTTCAGAGGGGATACACGAGAGCCTCAGTGGGCAGAGCTGGAATTGAAGCCCACGTCTACCTGACTCCCTCTAGGTCACATGGTGAATTTTGGCATGTTAAGGCTGGAAGGGAATTCTGGGGCAACCTAATGTGGTTGATTTATTGTAGAGAAGAGAAAATTTGAGGCTTTAATATAGTATTGTTGCATGCTATGTAGCTGAATTTCGTTTAAATGCTTAAAGGGAATATAAATCCTGTTTCCAGCCTTGACATGTGACTCGCTGAGCCTCGCAGAGTGCTGGTCCTGTTCCCTTCTGCGATGTCTCAGTCAGCCCATGCTGGCGGTGTGGCACAGGAGCCTCTCCGCAGCAATGGGACAGGGCCACACCATCAGTGCTGTCCCTGGGCCCTGCATGCACAGCATTCACACTGTACTCTGGACACTGCTGTCCCCATTGTCACTGGGCCAAGAACATGCAGTGTCCCGAGCCAGACAGCAACGTGCAAATCGCTGTCCAGTTGGGCAGATTCAAGGGGATGAAGGGCGGCTCCGGAGCCCTGGGTTGCGGTTCCGTCCGCAGCAGCCGCCGGCTCCCCTGCCCCCACCCATGCTCTGCTTCTAAGCCCTAGGGACGTTAACTGATTTTCAAGGTTGGTTGCAAGCAGCATGAATGAATTAGAATGATTTCTTTGGAACATTTTATCTTAAATGGCACCGCATTTATCTTTTAATCCACAATCAAAGTGTATGTTACTGTTTCCAACTCCACATCTTTAAACTCCTAAATGGTTTTTTTCACTACAATGTTAAATATCAGGTTCAAACAGATGCTATTTCCAGGAGCCTCTAACATTTCCGTCCTGAGGCAGTGCTTGGTGTGCTTTCTGGAGTCGTTTGTGTCAGTTAAATATGTGCTGCTTTACATGCAGCTCTCCCTACGGACAGGACATGGCATGTGTGCGGTCACGTCACAGGTGGCTCTGTAGTGTCACTTGACCTCCACAGACCTTGTGGGCTGTGCCCTGAAGTAGCTCACAGGTGTTTGGCCCACTGGCTCTCTTAAGCTCAGGGCGTCCCGTGGCCGTGCTCCCTGCGCAGCATGGATCACACACAGCAGTCTGGGTGAGCGCCCAGCAGGAGCCACCACAGGGGTGCTGAGTGCTAGGTCAGAGGAGGTCATGACCTGGGTGGGCCTCTCCTGGACTCGGCAACCACGGGCTCTGAGGAAGAAACCACCCCTACAGTGACACTAGGGTGTCCTTGGCTTCCGGCGGTATTGGCAGGTTTACCCAGTAGAGCAGACTGTTGGCACCTGGCAGGAGGTGAGAGAGGCTGCAAACCCTGCTAGCATCCCTACACTTTGAACAAAGGCGAGTCAGGGTCGGTTAAAGAGGTGGGCCAGCCTCACTAGGTTGCCCGGCCTGTCCTGAGCTCCTGAGTGCAAAGGTTCTTCCTGCCATGGCAAACAGCATGAGTTATACTACATTTCTGGTCCTGAGGGGCAGTTTCTGAGGTTCTGTCTTGAGAAGGGAAGCCTGTGGAACCACTTCTGCAACCACAGTGCCGCAGTCCTCTCCAAGAATCTCTTCGGTGTGTTTTAGGTGGGAGCCAACCAAGCCTGTTCTCCTTCCTGCAACACAGCTGTTGCTTACCTGAGTGACCCAGAGGCAAACTGCGGGGATCAGAGTTCAGCTGGGGAAGATACTGACTTCAGGGTTAATGACCGAGTCTGGCCCTTCAAGGAGCTCGCCAGACTGTGCAGCGATCAGGGTATTTTCTGGAGCAAACAAGATAGGCATTTCCCCGACACACACTGGCCACAACACACACCATCCATACTCCACAACTGGACCCCAAGCCTCAGGCAGAACTCACTACTCAGGGCCTCGGGGACTTCTGCTTGCACTCAAAAACAACCTGCTTGGAGCCCGGGTGGCGCGCGCAAGCCTGGCGCCTACCTTTATCTCCTCTGTGGAGTTGGGCGCCCTGAGTTTGTAGACGCCGTTGCTGGTGTGCCCGGCTTTGAACACGGCAGCACAGTCTCTGAAAACAGTCTGTTCTTCTTTAGCAGCGCTGGGGTTCTTAGCTGTGTTCAAAAGAGCAGGCATTCAGATAGAGTCATGAAAAAAAGTTTATTCAGGATGCAGTCATTTGGTAAGTTTAATACATTTGAATTCTTATAATAAGCAAAAAGATATGCCAGTATTTTTTTCTTTTCCAAAAACGTATTTTTCAGCTTTTTTTTTTGTTATGACTAATTGATTCTTGCAAATAACCCACACTTTGTTTTTATCGACAGTTATGTGTAATTTGGGTACTTCACAAACAACAAAGCAAACTACTGCTTTTCAAGTTTCCCATCCTCTAGTAGGAAAATCACACGAACTTCCTATGCAGGGCTAAGCAGAGCATGCGCCCAAATCAGTGCAGTGCCACCGGCCTGCTGCATAGGCCTTTGGGCTGTTGTCCCCTGGAGCCGTTTTCTCCTTTCTTTTATGTTTCTGAGTCTGAGGCTTTCATTTGTTTAGAATATGAAGGCTTCTCTCCCCGCCCTCAGGATGCCTTCAGGACAGGTCTGGTAGGGCATGAGGTGTGGGGCTCGAACCACAGAATTCTGAGCCTGACTGCTTTGCTTAAGCAGGCACTTGAACAACTGCGCTCTTGGGCAGGCCCCAGAAGTTCAGAAGGGTTTTGTCTGCTTGCTTGCTTGTTTTGTTTAGAATATGGACCTGCCTCGTATTCTTGGGCCTTCTTGCCACTGTCCTGTAAGTGCGCACTTGGAAGTGCATGATGTCTATTACCTGTGTGTTTCATTTAGCTTCCAGGGTGTTCATCCCTTCAGATCTTAGCCCGCTGTGAGCTGTGACCGTTCGGGCTTCTTCCTTCTGCCGCGTTAAAGCCACGAGGTGTCTGTGTGTGCGCTTCCTGCCCGCCCTGCTCGGGAGCCCTGCAGAGCCTCGTGGAGCCAGGCGCAGTGGCCACGCCAGCGAGCACCGCGCTTCCCCACCCCAGCAGGGCCACGGAGAAGGAAGCTACCCCGCCGCTCCAGCCAGTGTCAGATATTTGCCTTTTCCTTTTTATGTGAATGTGAGAAAACAAACAGGGCTTTCTACTCTAGAAGGGCGAAAAACTCGCTGGACAGCCCGCGGTGCGTGCAGCACCCTGGGCCACACACGCTGCGTGGAGTGTGGACTGTGCCAGTGGCTGTATGTGTTGAAGAAAGTCCTTTGACGATGCTTCTGCTGGAGACATTGTTACGGGAGTGGAACCCACATGATTTACACCAGTGACTCCCTGTGGCTCCAGGCAGAGCACCTCTGTGTCAGAGTTCTCATTAAGAGGAACTTTGAAAGAAACCGTACAAGACGTAGGCAAACTTGGTTAGGGAGAAAGCAGAAGTTCCACAGGGTCACACCACGCATCCTTACTTGGTGACTGCCTGTTCTCCCTTCCCTCCAGTGTCGAAGGGAAGTCGCAAGGTGAAGCAGCAATGAAGAAGGCCAACCGTAGCTGAGGACCTGGTGAGAGGACGAGCGAGCGAATGCCTCTGCATGCCGCGCGCTGAGCTGTCAGCACCTTGCATGGCACCGCCCTCCTGCATGCTCCACTAAAGCCAAAGCAAGGGCCTGCTAAAGCTTAGTAATGTGCTAGTCTCCTCCAGCTGCTGAATGGGGGAGCTAAAACACAGGAGGAAGGCTCTTCACTGCTGGAGCCAGAAGCACATTTAGCAGTTCTGCCTCGCAGCAGTTGAATGGCTGTCTCCTTCCCTTTACTCCTTTCTTCCTGGTTCTAGTGGAGTCCCTAGAGCTCTCATAGAAAATATAAGAGAAATAGTACCTTTTCTGAAAGAAGAGAATTTCTTAGAATTTTGGCAGTCCATTGACAAAAGGTTATTAAAACTGAGGAAAACAAAGTGCACTTACAGTTCGGTTTTGCTATCATAGTCATTAAATTATGGACCGTCTCCATCAGGTCCCGTTGCTGCTTGTGCAGGGCTGAGCTGTTCGTGCTGGCTAATTGCTTCTGCAGCTCCTTGATCATGGTGCTCTGCTTGATCACCAGCACCTGAAGCTCCGCCTTCTCGTCTCTCATGGACTGCAGCTGCACAGCGTGCTTGTCCTCCATGGCCAGCACTTTCTGCTCCAGGACACTAGGAAGGAAATGCTGGGCGATTAGTTGAGGGAGTGCCAAGACCCAGCAGCTGGCACAGCCAGTGCCCTCTGCACTGACCACTGTCGCCGCTCTAGTGCAGCTGTGCTTGGCAGAGGCACTCTGTTCCGATGTAATAGGAACTGGGTCGTAGCTCCAGAGAGTCTCGTACTTGCCATGATTACACAGATGTATGTACATCATCAGACAGTCTGGGCCGTCAGAGGGGACAAGAGTGTCACCAGTATTCGGGGCTGTAAGAATTCAGAAGAAAGCTCTGTTCTTTCAAGTTGCAGTGCTTTGAGAAAGGAAAATTTCTGTTGGGACTGTGTCATTTTTTGGCGGTAATATTTTCTGAACCTTTAAACCTCACAGGCACCCCCAACCAGCCAATTAATATAATTATAATATAAATACTTACAATATACGTATATGTTATATAATTATTAGAAATAATATATAAGCGGGGCCTGCCCATTAGCTCAGGTGTTTAAATGCCTGCTAAACAAAGCAGTCAGGCTCAAGATGCTCTGGTTCGAACCCCGTTTCTCAGAGGAAACCAGAAATGCCCTCAAGGAATCTTCAGGCCACAAGAAAAAAAAAGAAAGGAGTATATAAGTATATATTATATAATTATTACTAATAATATATAAGTAATGATAACCATAATTAATAAGAACATGTCCATAACCAGTGCTAATTATCCTTATTAGAAGTTGAACTGCAGGTCTTAAGTTTATGCCAGCTCTCAGGTCTCTGTACGTCACCACAGTGACAAATGTGCTGGCACAATTTAGAGTCGGTAACCCCTGCTTGTCATTAGTTATTTTCACTGGACTTCATCAGTTTTTCCATATCCATGTGCACCTATTGTTTCTTAATACGTTTCTTGATATTAGCTAACATTTTACAGAAGAATGATATAGCACCTTCATTAATTTATAATCCAAGATGATTTACCATAAGAAGCAGGTAATCTAAAAGCAAGTGACTGAGTTCTTTCCTGCTGTCTGCTTAGTCAGTCTCAGTGCCTCCAGCCTGCAGGCATTGCGTTTCGGGAAGCTCTGCCGGAGGCTTGACCTGGAGGAGCCACACAGAATGCACCTGTAAGTCACCTGTCACTGTTGCCGGCATCTGAAAGTGATGGCATTCTGAAATATGCAGTCCAGCCCTCTTTTGATGTTGCTAATCATCTGCGAGGGACAGGAAGGAAGGAGTAGCAGTCACACAGCCCAGAGTATGGGTTGGCACTCAGCGCTGTGGGGTAGAGAGTTAAGAAATGACCACTTTTGTCCCTCCTCCTGAGCCTTTACCAGTGCTGCTCCAGAGGGCTGTCGTATACTGTATAGTAATGTAATGGCATGTTTTAGGGTTTAAGCCAGCATCAGCTCATCCCAGCCCAGACTGGGAGCACGGAGCTAAGGAGTTAACAGACAGATCGCTGCGTTTTACTGCTGCCAGGGCCCCTGTTAGAGGGCAGCATTTCACAAAATACCTATCAGGACCCACTAGTGGCTTGTGAAATCAATGTAGTGAGTTGCAGCTAGCATTTTCTTAATGAAGTGGTAGAAGACCCGTGAAAATATAGAGTGCATTCCTGGCACGGGCTTTGCACGTGGCCACAGGCCCATGATCAGTATTGATGCGTGCTGAAAGATGTGGGGCAAGTGTGTAGCCGACATCCTGCTCACTGGTGTCTTGCTTGGTTTTCTGACATAAGATGGGCTAGATTGTCACCACACAGTTGGACTTCATTTGCCTCAGCATAACTCAGGGTTAATTGGGGACTGCCGGGAAGAGTCCTGTTGGCAGAAACATTAAGAATCTGAATCATATTTGTTACGCTTCAGATATGGTTTGTGTCCAACAAAAGTTCATGTGTTGGAAGCTCCTGCATGGGAACGTGGGAGGTGGTGGAACCTTGAAAAGGTGGGTCCTGGCGCAGGCGCTCAGCCCAGGGGAGCTGCCCTGGCAGGGGTTAAAGGAGCTCTCCTGGGACACCTGAGCTCTCACTGGAGCAGTTGCTAATAAACAGGCCCACCCTCGAGCCCTGTGTGCTCTGCCTGTTGGGGAGGTGACCTCTTCCTGCCACTCTGGTACCATTTGCAATTAAGCCCTCGCCTGAGGCCAAACCACTGGGGCTGCTTCCTCTTGGACTTTGAGCTTCCAAAACTGAGATAAATAAATTTCTGTACTTTAGAAAGTGAGTCTAGCTTAGGCATTTTATTATAGTCTCTCTCACTCTTTCTCTTTCTCTCTTTCTCTCTCTCTCTCTCTCTCTGTCTCTCTCTCTCTGTGTCTCTGTCTCTGTCTCTCTCTGTCACACACACACACACACACACACACACACACACACTCACACACACAGAGCCAGTGGTGTTTCTTTGAGTTTCACTGCATTTCTGTATAAGGGGAGGTATCTTTGGCATCGTGCGCCCAGGCCAGAACAGTTGGAGCTGTACACATAGCCCTAAGTTAATCATTTATTTTTAGAAGAACAAAAGAATAGCCTGGTAAAAAATTCATTGTTTTGGGGCCCTGGGAGATGGCTCAGTGGAATAAGCACTTCCCTGGCAAGCGCAAAGGCCTGAGTTCAATCCCTGGTTCCACCAAAAAAAAAAAAAAAAAAATCATTGTTTTCAGTTTCAGCTGGACAACCTAAAAGTGTAACAACGCTAATTTTAAATGTTGCCCCAGTAAATATTACCACTTCATTTGCACCTGTTTCTTACAGATAGCAATTCTGTCAGGGAATGATTGAACTAGGTTTTGTCAAATGTGGAGCGCTGTGTGCATATTTTTACAATGATGTTCTTGCAAAATATCATAGACCAGTGAAAATTAAGGTAGAAAACACTCATTGAAGATGTAAAATTATCCATAAAATTTCATGCTTACTTTTAGAGTTAATTCATCATATATTTTCAAGAAAAGGGAAGAACGTGATTTCTGTGGCTTGTTCCTCCTTTCTGTGGAGCCTGCACCACAGAGGGCTGTGTGGGGAGTTGGTGGAGAGCAGCGGGGCCCTCGGCCCCTGTCCTGGGTACTCGGAGACCCCCTGCACGCGACTGCAGCCCAGCGCGGGCTGGTTGTAAGTCATCCGGGGTTTGTTTTGTTAGATGTGCTTGACAAGATACTATCATGGGGCAAGTGCCATAACAGCTGAACTCATCCTCATATAAAAGTAGATTTATTGCGAAAGTACACGACTGATGCATGCAAATTAAACGAAGGGGGAAAGTGAGGGTCATTTACATAAGACCAGAAAACCACAGCAAAATACAGTCAGAATCATTCTTTCCTTATTGTAAAAGCTTGACATAGAACAAATGTCACCAGATCATGAGATGGCAGACAAAAGTAGCGCGAGTGTTGATTGTATCTCAGAGCTGCTCACCCACTGGGATGCCTTCATGTAGCAGAAAGTCCAGCTTGCTCTGAGCGCTGAGTCTGAAGAGTAAGATGCGCACTTTCCTGTGTGAAAGTCAGCGCAGGGTGACAAGCACGGTCGGTCCTTGTCTCCACGGGTTCTGCACTTGAGGATTCAGCCAATCTCGGGTTGAAAATATTTGGGAAAAGGCAACTGTACTGATCATGTACAGACTTATTTTCTTGCCATTATTCCCCAAACCAGGCAATATAGCGGCTACGTCATAGCATTAATGGCAGGTATTCTAAATAATCTCAAGGCAGCTTAAAACACCCCAGAAGATTGTATAGGTTTTATATAAATACAGTGCTTTGTTTGTTTGTTTATAAGGGACTTACTTGAGCACCCATAGCTGTTGCTATCGAGGGTCCTGGGACCCGTGTCATGGAGCTACTGAAGTGCAACGGAATTTACGAAGCTGGCCCTGAGGGATGTCACTGGCACTGATGCAGGCCTGGCATTGCAGCACACTAACTGGGAAGCCTGTGGGAGAAGCAGCACTCAAGACTAGAGCGCTGACAAGCGTCACGTCCCGGGACGCCTTCCTGGGACACTTTCCCCCTTCATGTAATTCGCATGCATCAGTCGTGTACTTTCGCAATAAATCAAATCTACTTTTATATGAGGATGAGTTCAGCTGGTATGGCACTTGCCCTATGATAGTATCTTGTGAATCACATCTAACAGAACTAACCCCGCATGACTTACAACCAGCCCGCGCTGGGCTGCAGTGGCGTGCAGAGGGTCCGAGTACCCAGGACAGGGGCCGAGGTGACCATCATACAGGCAAATGACCATCATACAGGCAAATTGAGAGCTAGCTTGACCTGTCCCTACCATTACTGCAGAGTGAAACAGCAAATTATTATATTTCAATTTTTGACGTCAAACCTTTATTTCCTTCTGTGAGGAATGGAAGCTTGAAACACGAAAGAAAATTATTTGAAGAAAAATCTCTTTGCTTTTCAAAACTCTAAATCCACAGTAAATTCAACTTGGTACTCAAAGAATGGAGTGAGTTACTCTGTTGTACTTTGGCTTTTGACTAACAGTAAGTATAGTTATGAGATAATGCTCATCTGCTTTAAGAGAAAGCATTGCATCATGAAATGAATACTGACTTACAAGTGTAGTTTTCCTACTGCGGACCATCTTACATCGGAAGAAGCCAAGTCTCTGCAGGTGAGGGAACTTGACAAAGTTAGTATTAAAATGTCTAGGCCAGTGTCGCCGCTTACTTCACAGAACTAGCACTATTTTTTGTATAGATTAACATGCACGAGGCAGCTTGGAGGATTACTGTACAATGCTCTTTAAGGGACCAAAGAATGAAAAACAATATCTAGGATGATATTAGACTTCTTGGGGCCGGAAGATGGCTCAGTAGAATAAGCACTTGCCTGGCAAGCTCAAGGCCTGAGTTCCATCCCTGGTTCCACCAAAAAAAATGGACTTCTTCGCTGAGGACTTTTCTACGCGTGCTCGCCCCCTGCCTTCCTCCAAGGTTTCTGACGTGTATGCTGTGCATGAAGAACTCGTTATCTAGAGCCCACGCTTGCAGTTCAGTCACATGACAGGCTTTTATCTCTGGAACGTGTACAGTTTTGAATTACGGAGATTTATACACTGCGGTTACCTGTTTTTATCTTGTAACTTGCTTATTTCACTGGTCTGATCCAAAATCTGTTTTTCCAGCTTATTTGTAGAAAGGGAATGTTCTAGAAGCTGAAGTTCAAGTCTGGTTGTTTGATTTAATACCTATGTGGAACAAAATAGAATTGTAGGTTATCATTTTAATGCATTTAATTTTGTACATTCCTTTTAATCCAGTTGCCCACATTCTCAGAAAACATAACACGTGATTTATTAACTCAAGTGTCCTATTTTGGCCTAGTTTTTATTTTAAAAAAAGGCTTAGACTCTTGGATAACACTTAAGGGTGTTAAACTTTTTTCACCCTATTTTTATTTTAGAAAGTGGTCTGTAGTTCTGGAAAATTATTTGTGTGAAACAATATATTTTTCTACTACTACTATATTTTATCATATCACTTACTAAGACAAGTGGGAGTATAAAATGATTCTACTTCATAGATCAAAAATTGTTCATAAATTAAATATTTTCCCCTCTGCTCAGATAAACCGCTGCTTCTCATATTTACTTGTCAGTAGGCTAAGAAAGAAAGCTGCATACCTTCTTTACATAAAAATGTAGCTCATTTTTAGCCTGGCATTTCCTAGTTTGCATGTTTAGCCTTTTATTATTTTTTTTTTCTTTTTCCCATTTTAAACATCTTTTCAACCAATTAGGAAACAATAAAATATCAATACAAAGTGGAAAGCCAGCTCTGCTTTGTGGGCCCCTCTGATGTGATGTGTGCAGCGTCACTTTCCCCGTTATATTCCCACAACTCGCACGGCAGGGTCTTCAGCGTTCGGCTGACTTCGCAGGAAGGATCGATTACTCACGTCCTCCCTGTCGTGCTTACTCAGGATGTGGTATGACATGCTCATGGAAGTCAGAACCGTTGCCAGAGACATGGGTCCTTCACAGCGTCATTGTTTGCTGGGTGTCGCTGTCATTGCCAGGACCCCAGCCTGGCTCAAGGGCCAGTCTCACGCATGTCTGGTCCCAAGTCCCTGCTGGCCGAGTTCAGCGCTGCCGGAGCATCGGCCTCTGTCCGCGAGGAAAGGCTGTGGCCAGCATTGGGGTTAGACCCAGAGGAGAGACCCGGCCTGCATCTTCTTTGGTGCAAACGTTCTGTGTCACTTATTTCTCAATGGAATTGAAAAATCAACCTTCTGTTTAATTTGTAAGAATTATAAAATGAGGACAGTCTAGGAGAGAGGCAGAGTCCTGTGTGACCCAGGGTGACTGCAGAGTTTTCAGGTGGCTCTTGTGAGGACTCACCCGGCTGACCTGGGCTCAGCGCCCTGGGCTGCTGACCGTTCCGGGTCCCGAAGCCTCCTCGTTGGGTGCTCCCTCGGACTCCAGCTGCACAGCAGTGCCCAGCTAAACCGTGTCTTGCTCAGTCAGGTGAAGAATCTAACTAGAAATCGCCACCTTTAACTTGAAACCTATTTCACGCCGCTGTAACTGGTCAGCAGCTGGCTCCTAGTGAACTGGGCACACAGCTCAGCCTCTTTTTTTGCCACAGTGTATGCCTGTGACCAGTATGATTGTGTGTTTTCACAGCGTGGATGTCCACACACACTTCCTTTCTCCCCCGCCTTCTCCCCTGGTCCTCACACCCCTACCCACCCACCAAGCCTCTTTCCTTCCTCTTTTATTACTCGGTCTCCTGATGGCCTCTGCTGCTCAGCCACAGCCACGTGTCTCATTGGACTTTGTAGAATTCTTGTTACCCATTTTCCTGTCAGGGTCATAGATTTTTATTTTCACAGTAGACTTTTTGTTGTTGTGTGACCCAACAAAAGCACTCACTCATGAGGGGGTAAAGGCATCCACAGTTGTTCTGTGGCTTAGCACTTTTTTTTTTTTTTTTTTGGCAGAACTGGGGATTTGAACTCAAGCCCTTGCCCTAAGTGTGGTTGCCAACCAGTTTTACTGCCCAAAGTAGGGAATGCTGCTTAACCATTTATTTTACTAATCGACTGTGGATACATAGATGATTTATTTTAGATTATGTCTTTCCATTTTTAGCTTTTATTACCAAATAAGATAATGCCTTATGATCCACTGTGTAAAGTATTTGTTTACTTGTATTGTTTCTAAAGTCTTCTGGTATTGACAGGTGTAGCAATTACATAATTTGTTTAGTATCCCGTTATAAGAATCTTTTTTTTTTTTTTAACATAGTACATAAAAAACAGGGTCTCATTACATAGATCGGACTTGTAATGCTCCTCCTGTTTTCAGCCTCCCAAGCACTGGGATTACAGGCATGTAGCACTGCACCAAGTCTCAGGTGCCACCTCAGTGTGCCCTGGGGGCGGGACTGGGGGGGAGCGGGGCCCTCTGGCCCCTGCTTCTGCCTAAGGAGGTGCTTTAATCCCCTGAGCTATCTGGCTGTCCCTAAGAATTTTTTTATTCTTTGCCACTTTCCTTGTTTCCTGCCCCCATGAGTGGTTTTAGAGGCACAGTGAGAGGACGTAAGTCCCCTCTACACGCAGCATCCGTGATCTCTTGGCCTTGTGCCCCTTGCCACACCCAGGACCTGGGTCTTTCGGAAGAAGCCACATGCTGCAATATGTCCGGAGGAGGAGTTCACAGCTGATACGCTACTTTTTATGAAGCATTAATTGTAATTCAGCAGATGAAAGCAACGCCCTCCGCCCATAGAGAAGCCAGGACTAGGAGTCAGAAGCAGACACCTGGCTCCCCGCAGGCTGGCGCTGCGAGCCTCTCCGCTCCTTCTGCCCACAGCGGTGTGTCCTCTTCCCCTGGGCTGTCCTCACGGTCACAAGCTGTGTCTTGCTCAGCTTAACTCTGGGTGCTCTGGCATTTTGGTTTCTTTGCTATTTAAATGTTTTGCTCTCATCCTAATATTTTCATATTCTGTATTCTTTTATTTGCTGCTAGCTAGTAGTCACAGAATCTTAAAGCAAAAAGAGAACTTAGCCCTCAGTGCTCTGACCCAGACCCCTGTCACCATGAGCAAGCACCAGAGACTGGCAGAGCCCAAGGCCCAGCCCAGACCCACTTGCAAGGCAGGGGCAAAACCAAGCCAGCTGAACTCGGGCTTGTGGCTGGGGCCTGAGTGTGTACGTAGCCTGCTGTGTCCCCTGGGCATCGGTTATTACTAGAGACTGAGGTTTTAGCTCAGTTCTAGATTCGACTTAAGGTGAAATTTCTAGCTCTCTGCCCCAGTGATTTTCATTTCCCAAATGCACAAAAAGTCGAGGGCTTGGAAACGAGTCCAGGAAAGAGCTGTAGGGTGGAAACCAAGTGCGTCACGGTGCCTTGGTGTCCCTTCCGGAGCGAATGCTCTCAGCCTTCATCTAGAGCCACGTTTACCCTTGGCATCCATTGGTAGCCCTGGCCTCTCCTTCTCCCATGGGTTCCTGTTCTCCCCTGCTTATGACAGCCGCAGTTGTGCCTGATCCCCCCAACGGCCCAGGACGCAGAGCACCGCCGCTGTGGCGCTCATTACTCACTTGGGCTTCCACATCCGTTAGCTTCCGCGTCTGCTCCGCCGTCTGGTTCAGCAGGGTCGTCCCTATCTCTATCATCGCTGCTGTCTGGTTTTGCACAGCGTTCTGCTGGAGCTCTGCCATCTGCCTCTTCATGTTGTCCTGGACGTAGCTCTCGAGCTGGGAAAGAGCAGATGTGGGGCAGCAGGTGTTAGTCCCATGATGAGGCTCCGGACTGCTAAGCAGTAGCCATCTGTCCTTCTTTCAAAACCTCTACTTGAAACCCTGCATCTTGCCACAGATTTGAAGGCTTTCCATTTCTTAATACCAGCAGCAAAATTTGATGCTGTGTTTACCCAAAATCTGGCCACTTCGGACTTTGTGTACAAGAGAGACAAGTCTCTGTGGCATTTGCATCTCTAGAGTGATACCAGAGCTGGTCGTGGCAGGCAGGGCAGGCAGCAGGAGGGACGCACGCCCCTCAGGCCTGCGCGCAGGAGAGGGATGCTGGGAGTGTGAGAGCTCGGAGGTGAGGGAGCGAAGCAGCAGGCCTGGAGCCTGCCCCCTCACCGAGTGCACAGGGCCAGCTAGTCCCTCCGAGGTATGCCCTTTGTGGGTCTCACCGCCCTAATCCTGTGGGGCCCGCTCCTCTCCTTACACGAGGCCCTGCTGTGATGGGGGTGCTGGCGCTCCCCACCTCTGGGTGTCAAGAAGTGTCTGGCCCTTTAAGGGAGAGGAAGGGGTAGGTAGTCTATTCATGCTGGGGCTGTGTGGGCTGGTATTGCAGGGGCTGGGGTTAGGCCTGGAACCGTAGCAACGTAGCAACGCTGGTGCCATTGCCTGTTTGCTGCTGACGCCGCACTACCATGCCCCGCGCTACCGCTCCCCGCCCTGTCCTTCCTCAGGCTTGTCAGGTGAGTAGATCTACAAAAGGCCACCTCCACAAAGGACTAACTGGCCCTGTGCGCTCAGTTGTCCTCACAGTGGTGCTCGCCCCTCCGCAGCCATTCTCCTGTGGGTGTGGGGCACAGCCTGGAGTCCGACAGTCACGAGAGCTCTAGCCATTCATGAAATCATGTACTTGAAGCCTGCACTGCTCTGTGTAAATCAACATAGCTGAGACCCTGTGTAGCCTGCTGTATCAGCCTCAGCAACGGTCTCTTCTTGTACAGACTTCCTAAAACTGGGAGAATCGAGTACCTTACCGCTGTTTATCAGAACTGGATCGGGCTTTTTAATATCTGTAATCTTCCTTGTTGCAGTCATCCCTTTCTTCTGCTTCACCTTTTGACTAAGTGCAAGCTTGTTGATTGAAACTACCATTTAAAAGAATTTTTAAAAAGAAAAAGAATTCACAGACAGCAGTTTGTAATTCTCACCCCCATACCATCACCATGGGAGAACAGGATTTTTGAGGTTAAAGTTGAAGCTGTCATCCGAGGAGTTGTCCTCGTTACTTAGTTACTCTTAACACCCAGCTAAGATAATATTTAGAAAGATTTATTCTGGGAAGTTTGGAACTATAAAGGTCTACTCAAGTCGTAGTTTAGTTTACATCCATACTCAGAAATAATCAGTTACAAAGTAGTATAAATAACTATCTTAACCTTTGTTTTGACTTCAGTACTTAAGAACTAAATAAAAGTGATTCTGTCTTCTGTCATTCTGAATCCTGTAACAGCAGAGGAGAGCAAACCCTTGAAGGCCTCCCTTCCACGTCCAAGCTACTGGGCAAATGCGCTTACGGCTGTCAAGAGACCTGAGAGGAGTGTTTATAATTTGAAAATGTAAAATCAAGCTTCAGTTTAAAAGTAAACTTGGGGACATTAAAAGACATACAGTCTAATTTTAAGAAAGAAAATGTCTTAACTTTATTTTCATTTATTTATTTATGTATTAATTTGCAGAGCCGGGGCTTGCACTCAGGCCCTGGCGCTTGCCCGGGAAGCGCTCAGTCCGCCGTGCCAGCCCCCGGCCTTTGACGTGACTTTCTGAGCCTGGAAGTGATGCCCTCTTTCAGATCACTGAGGCCGGCCATTCAGACGGCTGTGCGCACGTGTGTGTTTATGTTACATTAAAGCGAATTAAACATGCATGTATACATGTGATGTACTTCATACAGATACTGTACATATATGTGGGCAGTATCATTGTATAATATGTACATTTTTTAAAAGATTTTTTCATTCAAATAAAGTAAAATTCTGTATGCCGCCGGCCCAGTGGCTGATGGATTAAAGTCTGAGAGAAAAATGGAGCAGAAGCAGAAACATCACAGATGAAGACCTTTTTCCTTGCTATAAATAGACTGTTCTTGCGGTGGTGGAATTAAAGTTTTGAGAGAAAGTGTGACCCGATGGTGGTTACTCTTGAAGTAAAAGAAAACGCGCTTGTTCAGAAACAAGCCCCGCAGGGACGGTCGGGGCCCCTTGCTGCTGGCCTGGGTGGTGGCCCTGTGCGTCTCTACGGGGCTCTGTGCGTCTACTTGACAACTCGTGCACTTGGAAGCCAAATGTTACTTTCTCGCAGAGGCCGTGTTGTACTTTCTGCCCTTTCACAGCCGAACGCAGTGTGTCTTGGTGCCTCGGAAGGCAGATAGACCTCCTGCCTCTCTGTGAAGGGCCATTTTACCAACAGGAAAGCCTAGAGTTAGGAACTGTCTGCTGTGAGTGTGGTAACAGTAGCGGCTGGTTTTCTCTGCAAAACCCACACTGACTTTTAGAAATGGAAAGAATACGGATGTTTGTAATTCAAGAGTGAGCATTTCTATGTGGAGGTCTCCCCTTTGGAGACTTCCCTAAGTCCCCTTGTCTCGATCCCATGACAGAGACACCACTCGGCTCATTACGCAGATAGAGATACCTCAGCATGTCCCTGCCTCTTGACCTCTTTAGGTTAGTGCCCTAGAATGTTTGACGTGATATTGGCTTCCTATCTAACCTGGTGTGGGGATTGTGGCTTCTGGTCAGAGGGCAGCACGCACTCACTACCTGCTCTTCTGAATGTCGTAAACTCTCAACATGTGAAGCTTTGAGCTGTTTTCAGGCTGCAAAACGATTATCCAAATTTAACATTATGGACTGTTGCTGCCTAGATTGTCGCTATATGCTGTTTGGTTTGCTGAAAAAGAGCTGCACTCCGAACAGTGTTCCACACGTGGCCACACAGCAAAGCTCACGCAACCAGAATCAAATATGTTAGCATAGTACGTGTACACAAAGAACATATGTACCTCAGTTCGTGAATGTGAACAATGTGGTTCACGAACACAAGTATTAGGCTGAATTTTGCTGCTGTCCTCAAACTGCATGGAGTGATGAACACAGCCACAGCCATCTTCTGCGCAAGCATGACCGAGGCCATCTCCCCCAGGCTCATGGAACAAACTAAGTTTGTGAACCGAGGCACCACGATGTGAGTATAATACCGAATACGTTCTGGAGTCAGTCAGTGTCCATGAAATAGTCTGGAGTTTTTATTTTCCCCGAATATTTTGAATAATCAGATTTGACAGGGAAAAATAAGTCCATTTTTGAGACCACTGTGCCAGAATTAGTACACATTGAACTGCTTCTCCGGCTCTCTCCCTTCCCACTATAATTATCACCTGCATTTCTCATACAGAAGAAAAGTCATCTTGAATTGGCTCAGGAGAGGAAGACAGAGTGTGTGTGGAAAATGTCCTGGCTTGGGATTCTGTGGCTGGTCCCA
Source organism: Tympanoctomys barrerae (assembly GCA_002564285.1). NCBI lineage: Eukaryota > Metazoa > Chordata > Mammalia > Rodentia > Octodontidae > Tympanoctomys > Tympanoctomys barrerae. The sequence continues at coordinate 20,205 of NDGN011509537.1, forward strand.
TAGCAAGTGTAGACAGTGGTCAAAAGATCGTTTCTATTTAAACAAAGCTGGTGTCCTCATCCCTTTCATTAATTAGTTTTTGTCCATCTGAGGAACCAAATTTTCCTAGAAAAGTAACAAATAGTTTGAAGTTTCCTAGGAAACATTTCTCTGTGGTGTTTCAGTTAAAAACGATATGTTGCAAGTACCCTGGCATGTGCGCGCGTGCACACACACACGTACACGCACCATGCTTTTCAGCTTTGGTGGCCGCTACCTCTGCCCCTTCCCCACTGTACCAGGTGTGCTCCCTGCAGCCCCAGCCCTCCTGCTGCTTGCACTTCAGAGGCAGGTGCTGAAGCAAACTTCACTACTCGGCGGCCCCCGTCATTCTCTGCCCCGGCCAGTGCACCACAGACATCCCTGATCTTTTTTTCATTGCTGTCACAATATTCCTGGGGCTGGGCACTTTGTGAAGAACAAAGACTTCTGTAGCTCACAGTGTGAAAGACCAGAAGTTCTAACAGCATGGTACATATCGGGTAAGAACTCTCTGGCCACATAAAACCCTGATGGGTGGAGCCATTCTGGAGCATGTGGCAAAGGGAACGCTCACGTGGAGCACAAGAAGCCAGAGAGAGGCCAGCCATCTTATGAGAACCACCCATTAGAGGGTCCCACAAGGATATGGCCTCCAAGACTTGCACCGCTAGAAGGTCCTGTGACCCCCCCCAAAGTTGCAACACTGGGGACAAAAATTCTAGTGCATTAAACTTGGGGGCACCCCCAAGCCTGGGGCACGCCCCAGTAGCCGCCTCCCACATGGCTGACACCCTCATCATAAGGACACGGGGGCTCAGGTTGCATTTGGATACCAAAGACATTTTGTGTTTGTTTTTTCTTTAAATCCAGTAGTGTGGTTGTGTTGATGTTTGCTCGGAATACTGAGATCATTCCCGTGTTGCATGCACGCCCTGGTAACAACAGCAAACATTGGTTCTCACAATCAGTGTGAAAACTGCAGTGCAAAGTTAGTGGATTCAGGGCTCTTCTGTTTAGAAGGCTTTTGACCTAATGTTCTCGGTTTTCAGTCTTGAGGAAACTGAAGCATGGTTTGAGGTCTGCAGACCAAAGGGGAGAGTGCTGGCTTCCCTCCTCCTCTGGTGTAGCTTTGTTACTCTTCTTTTTTTAATCTGAAGAGGTTGCTGCCTAAGCAGCTGTGTTCTCAGCAGTGCTCATGAGATGCTGAGATAAAGGGGAGAGCGCGGGAGTGCCTGTTCGGGGGGCCTTTGTCTTGGGGGACACTTGTGGGAGGCTGTGGCCACATCACCATGGGGTAGAGGTGTCCCTAGCTGTGGAGCAAGTCTTCCCTGATTGCTGAGTGTGTGGCTGCCAGAGGTGAGCTCTGTGACCTGGGGACATGGCCCTGGTTGTGTTTCTCCTCGCAGACATGTCGAGGGGCGCAGCATGATGTGGCTGAGGGGGAGGGAAGCTAGGTCCTCCACGCAGTCATTTGCAGATGGCTCATCGGCCTCTCCTGCCTCCCTCTCTAGGGCCACAGGATCGCTCTGCTTGCCCAGCGTCTTCCTTTTCCCCTGGAATAATTTGAGTGACTCTTGGCTCTCTCCGGTGTGGACTGCTGGCCTCTTTCCTGGCCCCTCATAGTGGAGAGCCCATTCCCCTGGCTCTGTGATGGGGAAGTGTAGAGGGCAGTGGCCTTGTCCACGTGGGCGCCCCTGGTATGAGGCTGCTCGTGCGCATGCCCACACCTCTTCACCTCTGTGTGTCCCTTCCTGTCAAGCCAGAGCCTGACGGCGTTCGCCATTGCCCTCCGCGGGCTCCAGCCGTTGCCTGAGCACCACCAGTGCAAGGTGTGCGGGGTGAGCGAGGCTGTGCAGTGACCCTGGGGAGATGTGTCCCGACAGCATGTGGCACAGGAATGAGGTGTTACATGGGAGTGGCTGTGGGGGGCCCCCGAGATACCCAGCAACCGGTTGGGTCTTGGGCTCTTGATGCCTGGCGGGGCCTAATCTCGTCAGAGGCCTGCAGGTCAAGGTGCATAGCGGACACGGTGAGATCAAGTGTAGTGCATGAGCATGCCGCAGCACTCTGCCGTAGCAGATGACCTGTGTATGTGTATATATAAAATCTTTTTTTAATTTCAGTAGATTCTCACATTCTTAGCTTGGGTTTCCCCAGGAGCAAGCAGAGCCTGAGACCAAGGCAGGCATGCAGGAAGTTTATTTAGGAAGTGGTCCCAGAGAGCAGCCCCGGAGGACAGGCAAGGGGGCAGGGAGGAGGAAAGGCCAGTTCAAACACGTGGGCTCGTCAGCCACCACTGTGGCAACTGATGAGAAATTGCACAGGCTCTTCTGGGAAGCCCTGGGAACCGTGTCTCCACAGCATCCACCTGGGGCATGAAGGGCGCTCTCACCTCCACCCTGGCCTTGTGCTGAGGAGGTTCCCACTGGACCCCAGCAGTGTGCAGTGGGGCGAGGCTCTGCGTGGTCACTGAGGCCTTCCTTGACAGGCAGGCTGAGACTGTTGGGCCTCTTTCTTACGGAAATGGGGGGCTCCGAAACCTTGCTGCCTCCCCTAGACTCTGTGGACCAGAGTTCTGTGGGCCTAGATGGAAGACAGGCAGGGTGGGGCAGTTGCTGACGGCCCGTGTCAAGCGTAGTGGCTTGGGTGAAGCTTCCAGGCAGCAAGTTGGGCAGAGCTGTGGCGAAGAAGCTGCTCCGAAAACGAGAGTGTTTCTGGCTGGTTGGAGAGAGCAAGGCCAGAGACAGGAAACAAAAGCCGAAGTCACCCTAAGGGGAAGCACACAGGCTTCACATGACTAGCAGCCAAAGCAACTGGGTTCACTTTAAGCTCAGCAGATGCCCAGCTGCCTATAGGGAACTCTATTGCTTGGGGTATTTTAAGTTCTTGGCTTAGGAGATACCAATTATTTCCTGCAGAGCTGGTAGAAAAATATGTAAAACTATGGTCTTCAAAAATATAGTAGATTATAAAATATTACAGATAAAAGCAATTGATATTCAACCCTGAAAATGAGATTGATGAATTTAGGCCACAATATGCTAAGAATTTTTTTTAAGAAACTAAAGTCGGGCTGGTGAGA
>NDGN011509543.1:953-13132 GCA_002564285.1 Tympanoctomys barrerae
CAATGTGTTAATTACTGAAACTGTCCTACCAATTTGATTTGAAACTGTCTCATTGTTATTTGTCAATAAAATTATGGAAAAAACGTGCAGGGAATCTGACTAAGGCAATGAACAGAAACTGACTTGGGAGAGAGCAGAGGCAAGGAGATGAATGGGTATCATAGCCTCAGTTCTGAAAAGCAGCATCAAGTCTCAAGTCAATGTCATGGAGTTTAACAAACCAGGGGTAGGCCAGGAGCTATTAAGAAAGACACACCTTTGACTTCAAGGAGCTTACTGTAGGAGAGGAACATTTGTGAAAAAGAAAAATCAAATGGTGAATGGGGATTACAGTTGAGGGAAATCACAAGAAACTGCTGGGAACCAAAAGAATAGAACGTTTAGATTTCCTCAAAGTTCAAGGCTATCTTCCTACAGGAGAAAAGAGGATGAGCAGGTGGTCAAATCCAGAGACAGCATCCTCTGCAAGTTCAAATGCATGGAAGAGACAGCCTGATAGGATTGAGAAATTGCAAATGTTTTTCTGTGGCAAATGATAACGAAAGGATTTTGCAGTGTTTTCTGTCCAGCTTGCAAGCATCATCTCAGCAACCATGTCCTGAAATCACAGGGACTCTCTTGGTCTGAGGTTATAACATATGCTGAGCCCCAGACTAGAGGAAAGGGCCTCCTACAGGGGGGCATTCAGGATTGTTATTTTTGGGTCAAATTATGCAGTGTAGAGAAGGTCCAGTCCAATTAATAATGGCTGTGCTGATCAGGAGCTCTGCAATCTCTGGATGAGCTCCTAATAGGGCTGTTACTGAGCAGCTTCCCCAGCTCATTTAACTTCCCATCTAAGTAGGCTGGACACAATCTTGGCCTCTCTTTCCTGAGCACAACTGCCTCCCTGCCCACTCAATAGCCCTAGGCAAACCTCAAGCCTTGGCCTTCTGTGATCCCTCAGTGCTAGTGTTGCCAGGCTGAGGCTATGAGATGAACAATCTCCCAAGCCTCTTACCCAGACTATGCCAGGAACCCTAGTGTGCTACCCTGTGTCCTTTTAGCAAGCTAAGCTGTGTTCTGTTGCCGAAGGTAAAGAAAGACTCTGCTCTGGATATATGTTTAGGGTTCCCTGATGGGATGCTACTCCCCCTTCAGTACCTCCCCAAGCCCTCCAACTCAGTTAGGCATAGGTGCCTCTATTATTTCCCTGTTTTTCTTGTTTCAGGGACTCTTTTTGCCTGTCCTGCCTTTCAGGGGATAATTTCACTTGCAGTCATAACTCCATTGTCCAGTAGGAACCTGGCACAATGAATTATGATCTTGAGCCTGGATTTAACATTTTATTACATTTCCTCAAAGTGCTTCAGACCCCAGTAAATTACTAATAAATGGATCCTTAATGTGGATTTAGTGAAGACATATGCAGATGTTGTAGAAAATATTTGTATTGAGCACTATATAATACAATTTCCTAAACAATTTTTAAGACATGAATTTTGGCTCCACATTAGTCTCTGGGTAGAAGCTATCTCATTGCAATTATTTCTTCTGCAGAACCCTGACCTCTATGCTTTAGACATTCTGCTTGCAGATCCATAGAGCAAAGTAGAATCCCATTGCACTGTTTAAGACTATGTCTTGGAGGTATCATTCCCAAGTCCACCAACTTATTAAAATATTAATCTCCTAAAAGTTCTCTTTCAAAACTATTTTTAGAACCTCAGCATTAGCCTGACCTTCAATTTACCTGTTTTCTGCCTTTATTGGACTCCTCATGCTATATTTATAGCTTTTAAAGATGTAATTTACTCAACAAATATTTATCGAAAGACAGCTCTGCGTCAAGCTCTTGACTGGGTGTGGCACATTTACTGGTATCAAGTGAAGTCCTTATCATTTTCGGTTTATCTTCTGGTGGGAGCGAGAAACCATAAGGGACAAGGAAGTGAGCGAGGTAAACAGTAATTGTGCTAAGCTCTACTTAGGAAATAAACACTGGAGTGTTTGCTGAGTGCATATTGCTAAACACCAGGTTGCCTCCAGGAACTCCCGCATTACTGTCATCTTGAGGTTTGTGTCCCATGCAAGTTCATCCATTGAAACGCAGGCGGGAAGATGGTAGTAACAAGCTGAGTCTTTTGGAAATAATATGATTATGAGTGAGAAACCCTCAGAATGGGTCCATTCTCTGAAAAGAGGTGCTGGCCACCTGCCTCCTTCTTTCTACTACACAGGCTCTCAGAAAGAAGGCACTTTCAATGAGGAACTAGACAAAACTGGGAGAAATACATTTCTGATGTCCATAGCCCATGTAGTTTATGCTATTTTATTGTAGCAGCCAGGACTAACTAGGACACCCATTTTTATCATGCTAAATCTCTACAGCATTCTGTGAGATTGGGATTGCTATGTCATTCTACATTTACAACCACTACTGACGCAGGTGGAATGGATATTTTTATTGTTGTACCTTGGTACTTGACTATTCTGAAATTTGCTTAATTTGCTAATCAACACATTTTGATGTGATTTTTTTTTTAATCCAGCACTAGTTGCATACCTGGTACCTTCACACACAAGCTAGACCTTGCCAGCATCTTTCCCTTGTGGCTTACTATAGTCTCCAGCCAAGAGAACTTGTTTGGCGCTCATTATTCTGGGTAGTCATTGCACCTCCTAGAACCAATTAATGAGAGTACTGAACTATCACTGAATCTATTTGTTTGTTTGTTTGTTTTTAAGAAAAAAAAATCTCACCCAAGAACCATTCAGTGAAAGTCAGAGACCTAGGAAGTCATGATATCAAGATCCTGGGTTCCAAGTCACAGGCCCTTCACCACACCAGTGCCAGTTTGTGCATTGATGTGCTGATAAGGAGCACTTGGATGGGGGACTAGTGACTGGGGAGGTTAGCGAGTCTTCTAACATTGCATATCTGTATTGTGTGGCACCTTGCACCTGCTTCCCGGTACCACGATTACGAGTGTGTCTGTCTTTCTCACAGTACTGTCAGCTCCTGGGCGAGTGAGGATTGGGCTCATGCATTTGTGTGTCCCTCCACCTTAGCTCAGAGCCTTGGCAGTGAGATTGGACTTGAATTTAAAAGCTGTGCAGGCACTGTCTAATAGGAACACACAAGGGGCAAGTGAAACATAGTGACTGTTTTAAAATATTATTACAGTAAAAGACACTTTAGCATCAATATTTGTTCTGGTTACTTTTTTCATTGCTGGGACACAGTACCTGATACCTACAACTTAAAGAAGAAAAGTTCATTTTGCATCACAGTTTGGAGATGTTTTAGTCCATAGCTGGCTGGCTCCAAGACAGGGTGGTGTGGCTGAAGGTACTGCAGAAGGGACACAACTTGTGGTGCAGCAGTGGGAAGCAGAGAGAGACGAAGGGAAGAGGAAGGAGAGACAGCGCCTTCCAGGCCAGGCCTTCAGCAACCCACCCCTCCCAACCAGGTTTGGCCTTCACCTTTAGCTTCACATGGGTGGAGCCTCATCTACCCATCGTTCAATCGCTTCCCCTATGAATATAAGAGGCTCAGGGGACATTTAGATACAAGCCATCATATTCCCACTCAGAGTGCACCTTCTTGCTGGAAACACACTTGCTCCATTGTTCTTGACACATTTGGAAGCAATTCTGGAAATCCTCTTAAGTGGATGTCTTTATGTGGTATGATTGAAATACAGTAAAGTATCATCCAAAGTAAAGGTAGGCTCATAAAAGCATTACAGGGTGTCCTCATCTATCCATTCACCAGACCTGGCATAGAGCAGCCTCCAGCTCTTCTTTCAAGTCAAGGTGACCGGGGAAGAGAAACATGAGGGAAATCAATGGCAAAGTATCTTTTACTGTAATAAAAAATTAAATGTTTTTCATATAGCTGAAAGCTTCACATATAACTACATGTTTTGGTAACATTATAAAAAAATTTTAAGGATATACAGTCATTTCAATGTGTAATTCCTATAAATATTACTGGGATATTTTACATTGCTGTCCTCGTGATAAGCCTTTGAAATTGAGAGGGTGTTTGTGTTATACAGTTTGAATCAAGAATGACCCCCAAAACTCTCATGTGCTCAGAAACGTGGCCTTTGGAAGGTGACTGGACCATGTCCCCTACAGCTAAATGTGGTTCCGGGTGCCAGGGCCTGATCGGAAAAGGCAATCCCTGGAAGCATGACCTGGAAGCGTGATCTTTCTCCTGGGTTTCTCTAGTCTTTCTCTGCTTCCTGGCCACTGTGACATAAAAACTTTTCTCCTCTAGGCCCTCTCACAATGCCTTCCTGCCTTGGGCCAGCCAACTATGAACTGAGAATGTGAATTCTTCCTTACAGTCGTTGGTATTGGGTATTTTGTGACTAGACAACTTGACGATGAGAGCACATCTTAATGAGGACCAAGCCCAATCCAGGCGCACTCCCTGGCCACACATGTGTTCAGTGGCTGCTGCACTGGACAATGCAGAGAAATATTAAAGAGACTGATGAGGCCTGAGTGATGCCTGACAAGGAGTTCTTTGGTAGACCTGACAAGAAGTTCAATATTGAAACTCCCAAAGCACTTTGAATCATGCTATATAAGTTACTCTGAGAGCTCTCATAAGAGCAAAGGGTCTCTTAGTACCATCTATCTTAAAATTTGAAAGTAGGAGCCAGTGTGCCCTAGTAGAAGAAGTGATGTGACCAGGAACGGGTTGCTCATCCTCCTGCACCAGTTTTCACACTCTGAAAAAGATGGGCTGAATGCATTTATGATGCCTGGTACAAAATATCAATAAATGACAGTTTTTATTAACATTGTATTTTGTGATTGCAGTTATGATATTTATTTGCTGGAACCAAAAACCTGACAAATCAGATCCTTAGAAGATATCAGTCACTACACACATATTAACAGAGGACCTCAACATTAACAGAGGACCTCAACATGCTCAACACTGCTCCAACCACTTAGGACAAATCAGCAAACAAAACAGATGAAGAAGATGAACAGTGTCCAAGAGGTGAACAGCAGGCAATGTTGGGAGTGTCCCATGACACTGTCTTCAGGCAAAAATTTCCAGCATTTTCAACATGACAGAGGCAGGCAAGGGTGAAGTGGGCAGCAGGAATGAGATACTCCTTGACAGGGTATGGGCATCTGGGGCAGTGAATACTAACATAGGCCCCAGCAAGATGCATTCCCAGTATGCATCTAGAAGGACAGTGAAGTACTGATTCTGCCACAACCACACCTGGAGCTTCTCCTCTGACTATCTTGTTAGAAGATACATCATCTAAAATACTATTTTAACATAAAGACTAATACAGAAATATTTTGAGGAAGAACACAAAATTCACAGGAAGTTTTACAATAAAAGACAGACCCTCCCCAAAGACATTTCCTAGCTGTGGTGAATGTATTGGGCCAAATACCAGGATATTATGTAATGTGCTGTATTTTTTGTAAGCAGCTATTCATGGGAATTGGTGGAAAGAACATGCTAATCTTTTGTTTTTTCTCTATATTTATTTGCTTTAGACGCTGGTGTTACCATGTAGATAGTTTCTTAACTCCATGGTGAGTTGCATAGATACCAGATTTGGGTAAAGGATGCTTTATGGCTGGTTTACTTCAGTTTGATGGCATAGATTCCAGATGAGGATCTGTAGCATCTCCAGTCTCTACCTGCATTTATAAATCAAGGCTGAGAATTTCTATTCACGCAATTCTGTGCCAGCTGTGTTTTCTTCTTCTCTTTTGTACAAAGGAAATTACATAAAAGGCTTCTAGAAGAGGTTTCATGGCAATGTTCAATAAAGACAAAGCCGAGAGGAAGGTTATCTAAGGGCTATTCACCTTCCCTGGGGTTTGGCGGTGCCCACAGTTGCAGCTGCTGTAGAAGAACTCCAACCCCAGCAGGTTAGTGACTAGAGAATTTTCGTGTCAGAGCAAGTTTTTGGAAGCAAGAGACTATTCTCCAAACAACTCTTGGGAGAAGCTCTCTTCTGTGTTTGCATTGTGTTCAAAATCTTGACCAGTAAATATGGAATTCAATTCAACAAACTTTTTTTTTTCAGTGTTTGTTCCATTAGAAGTTGAGTCAGCCTTGGAGATGGTGGGCCTACCTGCCAAGCACCAGCTGAGCGATGGCCATGACTCACATTCGTAACATGGCTCTTGGATGGTGAAGGTCTCACCCACATGTTATTGCATTTGGTCCCCATAACAATGCTATATGGCAGAGATAGATAGCAGGTCCCCCAATTTCTAACCCCTTGTTTCTCCATGGTAATGTAAACTGCAATACTTAGGCAGTTTTTCAGAAGGGCAATGCCTGTAAGCCTCATGGTTATGGCCATGTGTTTTGGTTTGGAAAAATGTATGTGAAAATGATGCATGCAACTTTTGAAATTTACCTGTGATTTTTTTCTTTGATTTATTGGTTAGTTAAGAGTGTGTTATTTAATTTTCACATATTACAGATTTCCAAAATTTCTCTGTTATTGATTTATTTCATTCTTTATGGTCAAAGGAAATGCTTTGTTTGATAGCAATCCTTTTACATTTCTTGAGACCAGTTTTATGACCCATATATAAACTAACTTGGATAAAGTTGTGTGCACTTGAGAAAAATTCATTTTCTGCTGTTATTGAGAGGAATGTTCCAGAACAGGGTCCTCATCTGGCCATACACAGGAGTGGAGTGGTGGGTAAGCCAGAGAAGCTTCATCTTCACCTATATTTATAGCTGCTGTCTGAATTTCATATTATCAACTGAGCTCCACTTCGCATTATGTCACCAGGGTACCAGATTCTCCTACGAGCCTGAAGCCTACTGTGAACTGCCATGCAAGGGAGCTAGGATATATTACTACCTCTTTTCATTATATTGTGACATCCTAAAAAGATACTTGGTTTTTACCTCTACTTCCTGGCACAGAACTCTCAAGACTGTTGGGATTTCCTGAGTGACATGGGTGACAGGAGTATAATTTGTTCTACTGAGATGATTTTTCTTGTCAGGCCTCCTACAGAGCTTTAGGAGGGCACTGGCCACCAGAAAGACTAAGTACTATTAGTTATAAGTCTTGAAAATTCAGTCTGACACCCAACCTCCTGGAAGAAGAGAGAGAATATAGATTGAGTTGATGATCAGTGGCCAATGGTTTAAGCAGTCATGGCTCTGGAGTAAAATCTCTACAAACCCCCCCAAATCATGGGGCTCAGGGAGCCTCCAAATTAGTGCACACATCAAGGTGCTGGGAGAGAACCTTGGTAAGAGAGGGCCTGGGAGCTCTGCACCACCTTCCCCACACATTACACAGCTCATTTCTCATATTTGGCCATTTTTGAGTTGCATCTTCCGTAATAACCTGGTAGTAAGCAATGTGCCTTAGCTTTATTGAGTGCTGTGCATTGCCCAAAAAATTACTGAAACTGGGGTAGGAGGTCATGAGAACCCCCAAATTTGCAGCCTATTCAAAAAGAAAGCCTCGAAGATGAGGCCACTGAAGCTTGTGATGGCATCTGGGGGTGCAGGTGACCTTGTGGGTGTCAGCTTTTAAGCCTGAGGAACCTAAAGTTAGTTCCATGTTAGTTCCAGAACTGAGTTGAATTTAAAACACCTAGTTGAGCCAGTTATTGTGGTGCATGACTGTCACCCCAGCACTTGGGAGGCCAAGGCATGAGGGTTGCTGTGAGTCTGAGGCCAGGCTTGATTACACAGTGAGTCTAGACCAGCCCGAAAGACATAGCAAGACCTTGTCTCAAAACCAAAACAAACAAACAAGTGACAGCTAGTTGATGTTGAGGAGTTGGTTAAGGAGCCTTAAAAAGAACTATGCATCTGCTGTAATAAAGAAAAAAAAACCCAACAGTTCTTTGTCTCTAGTAATGATTTTTGTTTTAAAATCCATTTTGTTTGGTAGTTTAGTTACTTTTACACTCCTTTCATTATTGGTGAAGTGGCATATCTACTGCCTATTTTGTCTTTGACTCTAAAATATTTTTCTTTAAACAGAATATAGTCCAGTTATGTTTTAAAACATCCATTCTCTCATCTATCTTTTAACTGCATTATCTAATGCACTTACATTTTATATAATTACTGGTACAGTAGAATTTATTTCTGCTATTTGTTATTTTCTACTTTTTTGTTTCTTTACTCCTCTGTTTCTAAATTTAAAAAATTCTACTGTACTATTTAAATTTTCTTGTCATTTGTGATGTTATATGTTTTAAGTTGTTAGTTTATATTAGGTATTGCAATGAATATCTTTATCAGAATCCAGTTTGTATTAATAACAATTCAATTAACACAATATATAATTAATTTAGCTATGCTTTCCTCTTTTTTGAACTTCAATTTGTATATAATTTATATATACTATGTGCCAATTGGTAGAAATGTATGCTCATTGCTTTTTAATTTCTATATAATTTCTATATATTATGTGCCCATTGGTAGAAATTTATGCTCATTGCTTTCAGCAGTTGACTTTTAAGTCAGAAGAAATGAGTGATAAGTAAAAATGTGCATGTATACTTATTTTATCTTTGTTTATGTGGTTATCTTTATAGTGCTTTGTATTTTCTCTTGTGAATTTAACTTTATATTTCCCATTCTTCCGTTTCAGAATAAAAAACACTTACTCTATGGTTTGCTTTCAGGAAGGATTTGCAAATGTCTTAATTCCTTTATTTTTGGAAAACAGTACTGCTGTTTTGTTGTATGTACTTAGGGTCTTTGTTTGTTAGTTTTCTTTCCCCAACAGTGTGTTAGATATAATCCCTCTGTCTTCTGTGCACTGTTTCTCATAAGAAGTCTGTTTTTAATCTTAAGAACTTTTGCATACGTGATTTTTTGTTTTGGTATTTTAAGATTCTTTGTCTTTTGATGGTTTCTTTATGACATGTATTAGTAGATTTCTTAATGCTTATCTTATTTGATATAGTTGTATTTCATTTTGATTTTTTATCTCTTTTGAGAGAGGGCTTCTCTATGTAGTTCAGGCTGGGCTTGAGCTCACTTTGTAGCCCAGGCTGGTCTTGAACTTGCAATGGTCCTTTTGCCTCAGCTTCCCAAGTGCTGGAATTGCAGGTGTATGTCACCATACCTGGCACTTGTATTTATTAGATGTGTAGGCTAAAAAATTGCTTATAATTGTTTTTAACCAAGAGACCCACCAAAAATGATTTTTGCCTTGGAAAATCTTAGTTATGTGAAATAAAGAGAACTTTGCAAGTGGAATCTAATTGGGAAAAAGATGAGTCAAATAAGAATAATTCTTTGGAAATGCAGTTTAGAAAAAAGAACTCCAGCTCAGTTATGTGTGCTTCAGTGACTGCAGGCTGCTAGTTTTCAATGTAAATAGAGATTATTAGTTTTCCAGGTTAGTGAGGAGCTGGAGACAGGGGAATGAGATTAGGGCAAGTTAAAATTCCAGAAAGTGTCCCAATGTTTATCTTTCTTACTGAGATTTGATTACATTTCCTAAATAAATGCTTCCTCAGATCGATACAAACCTTTGATTAATTTACACATTTTTGAAAAAGCTGACTGTGAAAAAAAATTACTAGTTTTCCAATTGTTCTTATGGAAAAAAGAAGTTCAGAAGTTCTCTGATGCTAGTTCCCTGATTTTAGCTTTGAGACAGCGCCTCTATTTCCAGGGATGTTTATTTCTTTTGTTCCTCCCTCCTACCTGCAATCAAAAGCAATTATAATGTGCTTGTGATAGCAGCTGCAACAATCATATATAATAAGGCAAAAACTTCACAGGTGGCTAATACTGTAAGTTAGAAGGAGCCTGAGTTCTGATGGTTATGAAGACATATTCTTAGTCCTGGACCAATGATCTAAATTTCTGTATGAGAATTTGGTCTATATGTCATTTAGACCACTATCAGTTAAGACTTTTTTTTGTCACATTGCCAAACCCAAATCCTAAATTCTATGTCAATGTAATAGATAAGCTGTATTTGTTACTGTCTTTCTTATACAGGAAGAAATGAAAACTCACAAGTATTAACTGACATTTTCAAGACTAAACAATATTGTGAAATAGAGTCAAAGTCCACATCTGGAAGTTCTAATATTATAATTCATCTTCTTTCTTTTCTAATAGTATCTCTGTGGTGACATGAATGTTACTGGTCCTATAACAGCTAAAAGCCTCACTAACAGCCATCATTACATGGAGGATTTAAAGTTAGAATGGTTTATGTGTCAGGATCTGAGGGGCAGTGTCTGAGAATCTTAAATCCAGAAAAATTTTACCCCAAACTTTTCAATAAAGAGAGGGACTACCTATGGGGGATTCAGAGAGCAGAAACAACTTTTTTCCAAGAGGAATGCTTGAGATGTGTCCAGTTGAGAGAATGAGGACTAGTCATAGCATTGTACAATTATCCATTTCAAAAATACTAAAAGAGCAAGTCATGAGGAAGTAGAAAATCTGAATGTGTTAGTAGTGAATAACAACATTGAAGAAATAATGAAAAGTCTATCAGAGAAAAACCCAAGACCAGATGGCTTTACTATTGAACTCTACAAAAAGTTTAAAGAAAAACTACCCAATTCTTCTTAAAATAATCCATAAATTTAAACAGAGAATTCTTCCATATACATTGTTCAGAGTCAGCATTATGCAAATATCAAAACCAGACAAAGACACAGCAAAAAAGAATGTCACTGGTCAATATTCTCAATGAATGTATATGTAAAAATCCTCAATGAAATATTAACAAAATGAATCCAGCAGCATATTTAAAAGATTACTATGTTCAAGTAGGATTTAGCCTAAGGATACAAGGATGGTTCAACCACCTTTTAAAATATATAAAACAATAAATCGGAACATCAACATAATAGCACATCAACATAATGAAAGACAAAACCATATGATTATCTCAATAAATGCAGAAAATGCATTGATAAAAGTTAGCATAGGTTTATGATTTTAAAAAGCTATCAAGAATTCATGTTTAGAGTAAATATACCTTAACATAATAAAGACCATATATAAAAAGTTAAAAGCTAATATCATTCCAATTGGTATTGGAGTATGTTATATATATATATATATATATATATATATATATATTTGTAGTTGTTGTTTTTTGATAGAACCAGGGATTGAACTCAGGCCCTTGTGCTTGCCAGAGAAGTGCTTATTCTACTGAGCCATCTCCCTAGCCCCTATTTCCATATATTTGGAAAAAAACAAGACTGTTCACTTACACCATTTTTCTTTAATATTATACTAGGAATCCTAGACAGAGTTATCAGGCAAGGCAAAGAAATAAAAGGCATGCTGATTGGAAAAGGAAAAGTCAAGTTGCCACTGAGTGTAGATGACATGATCTTATGTGTGGACAATTATAATGACTTCACCAAAGCATGCTAGAACTAAAAAATTAAGTAGATTTACAGAATATGAAACCAATGTACAAAAATTAGTAGCGTTGCTAAAACCCAATAGTAAATTATGTGAAATAGAAATCAAAAAAGCAATCTTATTTACCATAACAACAAAAACACCTAGGACTAAATTTGATCAAGGAGATGAATGATCTCTACAATGGAAACTATAAAACACTGGTGAAAGAAACTTAAGAAGATACATACAGCTACACACACACACACACACACAATGGAAAACATGTCTTGTGTATATGAAATGATTATTGTTAAGTAACGATATTGTTAAAATAGCCACACTACTCAAAGTGAGCTATGGACTGAATGCTATTCGAATTGAAATACCAAAGACATTTCACACAAAACTAAAATAAAATTAGAATATATATGGAAATACAATAATTGAAACAATCTCGAGCAAAAAAGAATAAAGCTGAAGGCATTAAACTACCTAATTTCAAATATGCTAAAAAGCTGTAGTGATGAAGACAGGAAGGAATTGGTCTTAAAACAAACACATAGGCTAGTAGAACAGAACAAAAAGCCTTAGTGAAAGCCCACGTCGCTACGGTTCATTGATTTTGACAAAAAGAGCACACAGAGAAAAGACTGTCCTTTCCATATGTGGTCCTGGAAAAAGTGAGTAACTATAAGCAAAAAGCAAAAGTAAATGTCATTATATCTGTCTTAGAAGTTACAGAAATCAACTCAAAGTGGATTAGGAACTTTAATGTGAGTCCTGAAATTATGAAGTTATTAAATGAAAAAAAAAA
>NDGN011509544.1:7245-23566 GCA_002564285.1 Tympanoctomys barrerae
TGTGTGTGTGTGTGTGTGTGTGTGTGTGTGAGAGAGAGAGAGAGAGAGAGAGAGAGAGACAGAATGGGTGGGCACATGCATGCACAGGGCTGGACTGATGATGGGTGGATGTGTGGATGAACACTACAGCTTGCCATAACATTATGGCCGATATAGTGAACCACTCTGAGCCTGTGCTTATCATTCCTGAGGCTTCCACCCGGCTCACCCCCGGCTCCAGCTGAGGGCCTGATGCGCTGCTGCTGCCCTGGTGCCACCACCTTCTGCTGGGCTATCCTGCCCAGGAGGGCCACGTGGCCTCCCAGGACCAGGCTGTTGCATCTGGCCCCGAGCAGCGCATGCGCCTGGGTGTTGAGGAGGCCAAGGGGCACAGGTGTCTCAGGGCCACAGGGATTTCTGCGGTGATCTCAGGGCCTCCTTCCATGGGCATAGCCTGTTGAGCTTACGGAAGCAGGGGACGCCCTCCTCCCAATTCCCCATCCCCCTGCAATCAGTGTCAGTCCTGTGAGCTTCTGTTGTACTTGGAGACCACCCTGAAGCAGGCTTGAATTCTGAACCCACTGGTGCAGCGAGTCAGGCTGTCCACGGCCACTTGGCACTCGGCCGGCCTCCTCCTGTTGAGGTCTTCAGCGTGTGACTTGCTGCGTGTGCCCTTCCGGCAGGCCAGAAGGCCAGAGTGGTCTGAAGCTGCCCCCCCCCGTGAAGGGGAGGGGTGGGCAGAGCAAAGCCAGGCCTCTGTGGGGGCACATGGCAGTGAGAGGCAGTGGCCCTGAAGGGGGTGGGACTTAGGTCTCCAGGCAGGTGAGGGTCAGCGCTGCCTCCATTATCCTGAGCAGGAAAGAGACCATCTAAGAGCTCTCAGGTTTATGCCAGCTCTGGACACCGAAACCTACTTCTTTTCATGGTCACTTCCCTAAAAATAACCCCTTCAGGCTCCTTTCACTCCTGTCCAGCTGGGGAGCCCTCCGTCCTGGGCAGAATCTCCTCGCAGCAGAGGACGAGGGCACTGTCCATGCCCCGTGCCTTCCGGAAGTGCCCTCCTCCCAACTAACCTGCTCGACTTTCTCAGCAAACTACAAGCATTGCTAGCCAGACATCCTGCTTCACAGCCCATCCTCAGTGGGTGGAGGCTGCGTGGGGCTGCATTGCAGCAACCCAGAGCTCTGTGTTGGTGCTAGAGGAGCAAAGGCTTACCAAAGCGATGGACTGCACATGCAGGGCCGTGCCTAGCGATTGTTGCACATCAGAGGGTTTTTTTTTTTTAAGGCAGAGAAAAATAATCAAAACAATGCAGAATTTCAAAAAAAAAGATGATAGGAAATTTACAAATTGTGATCTTAGTGCACATTGTTATCTTCAAAGTAGTTTCTCTGATTAGGAAGTACAGGCATGCAAAATTGATCCAACAATATAAGCACTAACCCTTCATTTCAGTGAACTAATAGAAATTAGTAGAACAATTATCTTAGCTTTCTTGAGTATATCTACATTTTTTTCTTTTCCCCTTCCTTCATTTTCTCCAATCCCAGCCATCCTTTCCTTTTGAGCAGTTCTTTTCCTTTCACTGTATCTACTATACCTTTTGGATCTTATTTACTCTGTTTCTTATACTAGGGAGACAATATAATGTTCACACATGTGAGCCTGGTTTATTTCACTTATGAGTACGGCCTCTAGTGACATCCATGTACCCATAAAAGCATCAAATTTATCTTTTTTATAGCTGTGTAGTACTCCATTATATGAAAGTACATCTTCTTTATCCATTCTCCAGCTGATGGACATTTGGGTTATTTCTAAGACTTAGCCATGACGTATTGTGCTGCTGTAAACATGGGTGCACATATATTGCCGTGATATGATCTTTTCAGTTCTTCTGGAAATATACTCAGGAGGGGCTCAGATGGGCTGAATGGGACCTCCAATCCTAGTTTTTTGAGGAATCTTCACCGAGATTTCCATGGTGGTTGTGCCAAGCTACATTCACACTAACAATAAAGAAGGGTTCCTTTCCCCATAACCGCTCCAGCGCTTGCTTATTGGTTGATTTCTCCATGATAACTATTCCTTATGGAGTGAGATGGAATCTCAGTGTGCTTTTAATTTGCCTCTCTCAAATGACCAATAAAGTTGCACATTTGTCCATATATTTGTTTAACCATTTCATTTTTTCATCTGAGAAGCATGTATCCATGTTAGATGCACATTGTATATTTAGGTCTTTGAATTTTAAGGGCCTAACTTTTTTTTTCAGTTCTTTGTATGTTTTAGATAGAAGTCTGTTGTCTGAGTGAGAGGTAGGTAAAAATGTCTTAATTTGTGGGTTTTCTTTGCACTTTATTGGTGATTTTTTTTTGATGTGCAAAAGTGTTTTTGTTTTTGTTTTTAAGATGAGATCTCAGTTGTTGATTCTTTGAAATATTTTCCCTGAAGTTCAGTTTTTGTTCAAGCGCTCTCATCCTAGCCCTGTGTCTTCAAGATTTCTACATATTTTCCCTTCCACTGGTTTCAGCGTTTCTGTTTTAATACTTAAAT
The DNA here is from genome assembly GCA_002564285.1 of Tympanoctomys barrerae. Taxonomy (NCBI): domain Eukaryota; kingdom Metazoa; phylum Chordata; class Mammalia; order Rodentia; family Octodontidae; genus Tympanoctomys; species Tympanoctomys barrerae. Next base: position 9,781 of record NDGN011509544.1, read on the forward strand.
CTATCATCTATTTTGACTTCAGCTTAGTGCATGGTGAGAGACACGGGTCAAGTTTTAGCCTTTAGCCAGTGGAAAGCCAGTGGGTTTTTTAGCACCATTTATTAAACTATCTTACTTCCAATGAACATGTTTGGACCTTTGTCTAACATAAGGTGGCTGAATGTATATGTAGTTGTGTCTGCATCTTCTAATCTATTCCTTTGATTCTCAGGTCTGTTTATGTTTGTTTGTTTGTTTGTTTATTTGCCAGGACCATGCTGATTTTATCACAGTAGCTTTTTAGTATAATTTCAAGAGAGGGACTCTGATGCCTTCTATCTTTCCTTGTTGGCCAGGTATACCTTTGCTATTCCAAGCCTCTCCTGGCTCTAAATGAACTCTGGAAATGTTTTCTCTAAATCCAGGAAGAATGCTAATTGTATTTTGATTTGGATTGCAATAAATCTTTACAACAGTATTGGGCACATGGCCATTTTCACAATGTTAATTCTTCCTATCATTGAGCAAGAATATCTTTTCATTTTTCAAAATCCTCTTCAATCTCTTTTTCAGAAAATAAATTCCTCTAAAAACAGTTGAGTATCCCAGAGTTCTTAAAGGAATTTATATTCTGATCTCTATGATTCCAATACTATTCTTTTGTATAATGAAGCAATTGATGTCATAGGCTTTGGATGCAGAACTAATTCTTACTTGAAGCTACTAGTTTTTTTAAAATTATAGACTCCTGATAAACTGAATTATCTGTATAGGGGGAATATCTCTTTCAGTTTTCTAAGACTTAAAAGGCAAATAATAAAGAAAGGTCTTGTGCTAATGAGTGTGTGCATCCACATATGTGCTTTTGTGTCTGTAAGCGTCCCTCTGCACAGGCACGTGTGTGTCTTTGGGTCTGTCCTCCACAATCATCTGAGTAGCTAGAAAACAAATATATGTGGCTGAATTTATTTTACCATGTTTCGTTCAGGTATTTTAATCTCAAATGATTTAATGTGAAGTTGAAATTTAAATAAATTGTATTAAAAAAGAGAGTGACAGACAATTCAATTTTATCAAAGAATAAAAGAATACACATTGGTAGAATATTTTTTCACCCTGGTCCTGTTGCACCATCTTACCTGTAAGAAAGCTGTGCAATCCACGTGTAACTACTCTGAACAGACTGGAGCCAGCTCACACCTGTTCACTCTCAACACTTGTGAGAAGCCACTACTGTTTGGTACTTTTGTGAACCCTCCTACCCAGTGTTGGGGTTCCCTTGTGCATCACCCCCTCCTATTCCTAATGACCACATTTTAATGCAAATTAGACAGGAGAATGTATCTTGGCATATTATTTCTCTCCAAATAGGAATGTGGTTCTTACTAACTATGCATTATTTGCTAAAGTAGAGATTTAAAAAATCACAGTGAAAATGTGATGGGTTTATTGCATGCATGTTAAACAATTATTTTTGAACAAAGCCTAACAACAAAATTATATAAATGCACTCCTGTCCAGAAGCTTAAAACCTGGAAATCTGTGCGTCCCATGATGTGTGTTTCTGTGGAATTTGCTATAGATGGAATTTGAAAATATAATCAACTCCTCTGTTGATGACTTAGGAAAAAATATTTCAAGCATGACTAAATAATGAGTTGTTCTTATTTCCAAGAAAATTACAGCTTGCTTTTATTTCTGCTCTAACATTACTTCACTTGTAAAATAGCTCACTGTCCTCAAAGGCTGCGTGTCATTAATGAGTACAGTGGAGTTCCCCTGATGGGAGCAGGGAGAAGGAATGTAAAAGCTGAGTGTTTCTTAGACTAAAAAATGCATATGCTCACAGTAAGGTCCACCATCTACTCCCATTAGATACTGCACAGAGTTCTAAAGAGCAAACTCACAAACAGCAGAGCGAGAAGGATTCGCAGTAGGGATCACTGCTGCGGGCTGAGACGCAGGAGTGAGGAACTAGGCCTCATCGTATGTCCCTCCCGAGGAAGGAGCAGTGAGGGCCTTCAGGAAGGGACGGAGTAACTGAGCCCCGAGGGCTGCTTTTCTATGACCCCAGGCGTGTAGCAGGGGCTGTGCGGCCTTTAGCGCGCACTGACGCTGGAGCACTGTCAACCCTGTGGAGTCGTGCAGCTGTCCCCTCAGCTTGCTAAGCCTCAAGTCCTCTGGCTGATGTGTGGCCACAACGCATGCGGGCTCGCAGTGGCAGAAGTGCGCTGAGCGTCCCCCAAGCGAGGCTGCGTCTGGCGGCTCTGTGCGCTTCGCGCAGCTCACACGGCTATGGGGTCGCAGGGGCGGCCCTGCAGCAGGCGTGTGCGCGTGTTGGGAGGAGGAGTCCACTGGGCGCTGGGTTTGCAGGAATGTATCTAGAGCGGGTCTGAGAAGCTGTGGGACGGCTGCCTTGGAGTTGCCTGGGCTGCTGTGCTGGAAACCACGTGGAGGGCAGCGAAGGGAGTCCTGCGGCAGCTCGCCTGCCACCAGTGGCCGTCGCTCCTGTTTTCCGGGGCCCTTGACGTGTACGTATCACAACCGGGTGAAGACGAAGTCGTGCCACCTTAATGGTCGCAGACTCCTTGCCTTGGCATCAGGCCTAGCACCCCACGGTGTCCTGTGGCTCGGATCCAAATTTCCCGCCTTCCAGATAAGAAAATAAGACTAAATGGACAACAGCACTAGAGTTCAGGGAGGTGCGGCTAGGTGCACGCAGCCCAGGCCGGCCTTCCCGTGCCCTGCTCTCTCAAGCCCGCGCACAGGAAACACAGGACTTCCGCCAGCCGCCGTGGTCCTGGGGGCTGCCCACTCACTCCCTGCCACCGTCCTGGAAGCTTGTCACTTTCCTAACAGACTGCACATGCTGCGGTGTGGCTGCAGAGTCCCACCAACTCGCAGGAGAACTTAGAGTTACAAAACGAGGACACCCGGAGTGCCAGTCAGTGGAGAAGGTGTGAGGCGCATGGGCATCTTTCGCGGCTGTCCCAGGGGTGGGCACTCGCTGCTCGGGCGTGCTCTGGCAGCTCGGGGCCTTGGCTCCGCGGCTGTCACAGCCTGCCTGCTGCATGCCGAGGGCGTCTCGCCCACGAGGGGCTGCAGCAGCTGGGACTCCAGCTGCACCGCGCTCAGTGTCCACGACACGGATCCTGCTGACGGCTCTTTTTTTTTTTTTTTTTTTTTTGTCTCTTTATTTTCCTTAATTTAACTCCAACTTCTCAAAGCCCAAGTTATGAAGAAAAGTGCGAAAGAGAGCCCTTTGGGGCAGAACCATGAGCCGCCACGGGAGTGCGTCTTCCTGTCGGGAAGGCCACGTCCTGGCATTCGCAGCGGCTCCCAGGGGCGCACACCTGAGCGAGGCCAGCTTCACCTGCCTGGGGACGGGGACCGGGAGCCCGCCCCGGGCCTTTCTCTCCGCACCCCTCGGGACGCGGGCAAGACCAGGGCTCCAAGCCTCGGAGCTCCACGCTGCCGACGCGGCACAGCTGTCGCGTGACTGAGGCTTACCCGGAGGCTCGGCGCTCCCGACGACCTGCAAGGAGCTTGGGTCACGGCCCCGCGCTCGAGCCTGCATTTCCGTGTGCTTCAGTATTCTTTCTTGGGTCTTGCTGTAAACAGTGTTTCCGACGCACTCGCTGAAAAGACGCGAAGGCCGCTTCCGCGCCAGGCACAGGAACGGACGCCGGCTGCTCCGGTGGAGGCGGCGGCCAACAGCCGCTTGCAGCGCGGCGCTGCCTGCTCCCGTGGCCCGGCGCGCAGAAATGGAGCCGCGAGCAGGAGCAGCCAGAGCGCGCAGAGGTGGACGCTGGCGCCTCGTGGCGGTGCTCCTCCGCCGTGACCCTGTCGGCTCAGGAGGCTGCGAGTGTAGACGCAGTGGTATTGGCGGCTTCCCCTTCCTACTTCTTCGTGTGTACCGGCTTCATCTCCCCTCAGCTGAACACTCTTGTAATAACCTGTCGATCCTTGTCTGTTGAATCCGGACTAAGAATGAGCGGGCAGGCGAGCGTGCGCGAGTGAGTGTGTGTGCGCTAGTGCGCGCGCAGCTGCAGGCTGACTTCCCTGCTGCAGAAGCCCGTGCGGCCAGAGCAGCTGGACCCTGGGTCTGAGGTAGCTGGCTCCTCTCTGACCCTTGGGCTTCCCCAGAAGGAATGCCTTGACTCCTCCTGAACACAGAGAAACGTCCTACGTGCCTTCCCAAGCCAGGCGAGGAGAAGGGGCTGGGAGTTTCAGCATTCCGAACGCAGAGCTCCTCCCAGCCCACCTTTCCCTTTAAATGGGATTCTGTGGATTCAGGGGAATGATGCGATGTTTCCCTCTGTGTGTGCATTGTGGAGAGAGTCCAGCAAGCCAATCGCTGTGCTCTTACGCCTCCTCACGTACCTATGGGGAGCTTTCGGACCCGGCTCCGTTGCCCTGAGCCACACCCCATGCCCCCAGGCTGCTTTCATTTTGACTGAATTGTGAAACAGGGTCTCCATAAATCACTAAGTTGTGACTAAGTTGGACTAGAATTTTTGATCCTCCTGCCTCTGCCTCCCAGAGTGCTGGGATTATCGGTGTAGGTCCCCACTCTTAACCTTGTGATGAGAATTTTAATTTATCTCCTCTTTTAGTAAATTTTGAATGAGTAATCCACTGTTACTCACGGAGGTCACCGTGCTCAGTGAACCATCCCAGCTCAGAATGGCAAATGCCCCACATGTTGCTTCTGTGGGAGCAAGAGGCTGCTTTCTGGCGGGAACAGGGCCCTTAAAAACCACTGGGGAGGAGGGCACAGGACAGTGGGGCTAATATGTCGGAGCTCCAGACAGGGGTCTCCTCATGGTGTCTGAGTCCCATCCAGAGTCAGGCCGCCATCCTCACTGGGCCTGGTGACAGTGCCTGTGCAGACCAGCCTGGGGCTTGAGCCGGCCTCATCCAGGTGCTGGAGGACCCCTGCCTGGGCCTGATGGCATGGCCTGAGCCACTGAGGCTCCATTCCTGAGCCCTGGGTCTTCCAGGGACCCAGATCCCTCTTCCCCTTTGATATAGCTCCGTGAGCCTGCCAGCCCATCCCTCCTCGTTGACCTCTTGCTGCTGAAATGTGGCTGTCTTCAGTGTCACGTGCTCCCTGTCTTGGTGGAGAGGGCTTTTTGGCTCTTGGAGAATTTCACGGCCTCACACGCTAGGCAGGCCTCCTGAGGCTGCCTGTGCCCGCACTGCTCATGCACAGTGAGAGCTGCCTGCTCTTTCCCCAGAGAACCCCACAACCCTCCTGCTCCAGCACCTCTCCTCACCTTGGAGCCAGCTGTCCATCTGTGCTTGTGGCCAGTGTCTGTAACCCCAGCATTCTGGGATGCCAAGGCAGGAGGATCACTCATGAGCCCAGCCTAGGCGACCTGGGCAAAAGTAGCTTATGGAGACCTTGTCTCAAATTTAAAATAAAAGTGAAAATATAAAAGTGCTGTGGGTGTAGGCCAGTGGCAGCCTGTGGGTTCAATCCCAAGACTGAAAGAATAGAAACCCAGCGTCACTGTCACAGACACCACAGGTGCTTCCGGCCCCACTGCTGGACTCTGGAGGGACTGCTGGTCTCACACAAAGTGGCAGTTCAGTAGGCAGCGCTAGGTGCTGTCACTGCCTGCAGACTCCCCTAAGCGCAGGTTAGCCCGTGGTCCCTGCCTCCACTCTGCCCTCACAAGGCCTTCCTGCGTCCTGCATGCGGGGCGCACATGCCACGCCATGCGGGCTGCACTCCCCGGGATTGCTCTCTCTGGCTCCTTCCCCCTTGCTTTCTTCTCTGTTCAAATTGTTGAAGCCACCACCTCCTCTCTCAGGCCTGCCCCGGTGCGTCTCGCTGCTTCGTGTTGTAGGTGACTGGGTGTGTCAAGGTGCTCTCCAGTCCTCCTGGCCTCCTTTGAGAGTTTGGTCTTAGATATCCACCCTCCCTAGAGGAAAGCTGACCGATGCACAAAGTGCTCTGTGACAGCATTTGGTAAAGAATTAACCAATAACTAGTAACTGTCTAGGAGCATTAAAACTTAGATTATCCAGAGGAACTGAAGTCAACCAAAAACTCAAGATCAAGCACAAAGTCAGAGCAGGGGAAATGGTTCAGTGGAATAAGCACTTCCCTGGCAAGCGGAAGGGTCTGAGTTCAATCCCCAGTTCCACCAAAAAAAAAAAGCACAAAGTCAGTAGGAAAAAATGATTGCCAACCTTGTGACTTGGGGCCCGTGACCTCCGCAGTGACCTCGCTTCTCAGGGCTGCCCAGAGCAGCCAGATGCATGCAGTGTTCTGCAGACTGCGGCCTACCACGGAGAAGCAGACCCCTGTGTTTAAGCCGGGTTGTCAGTATTGAAGAGAAGCCTTGTTGTGGGTGTCCGAGAGGCAGAGAGAAAGGTACAAGTAGAGCTCAGAAAACAGGAGCAAGAAAACATTACACTCTGAAAACTATTATTATAGAAGTTCCTCAATTAATTCTATAAATATTATCGAGTGAAGATCATGACAGATTTTAGCTAAAGTTATAATCAGAGGGAATGGAACTGCTCAGAGATGTATTTCAAAAGGAAAGAAACATACTTGAGTGGGAACTCAGCTAAATGCCAGTGGCTGGAAAGGGGTGTGCGTGTTCTGAAGGGAGAGAGGAGAAGGGGGTTCTCAGCAGAGGGCTGCAGAGCACGGGGTCCAGGCCAGGAAGCAGCCGTCCAAGCAGACTTGGGGTCAGAGCCTGCAGCCCGGGTTTAGTGGAAGGGAGGAGGACGAGACGAGGAGGAGAAGGTGCTGTGCGTGATGACCACAGCTGGGGACACTGTGGTGCTAGAGCAGCGTGGCTCGTCACCCTCTGTGGAGAGATGGCCCTGGACTCAGACGGAAGAAAAGCCACCCCGCTCAAGGTGTCCAGGTGCGGGGCTGGGGAGGCGCACATCTTGTGTGAAAATAGGAACAAGGTGGGAACTTGGGTGGGGGCGGGGGCCACAGCCCTCAGGCACAGGACTAGCACTGCGGTGAGAGGGTCAGATGGGCGCAGAAGGCAGGCAGAACCCACAGAGATGCCCACTGGCCCAGCCGGGCTGCGCCTGCGTGTTGTGTGCTCTCCGTGAAGGGAGGAAGCTGAAAGTCTCACCCGCCCTGCCCAAACATGCATTGTCCTGGCTGGAATAAGGAATCTGAACTTCATTGTTTAATTAGAATTAAATATTCACAAAATAAAGGTGTGCTCGTTAGGATGAAGAACAGACAATTTTCTTTGACTCAAAAAGGAGCAAAATTGAATACCAATTTATAGAAATAAATGCATAATTTGTTCACAAGGAATAGAGCTTACAAAAAGATGAGATTCATATTTTTGTGGAAAGCCAAAACATTATGACATTAAAATAAGTATGTTATAAGGCCCTATTTCAGCTGAGCTAGGGGGAATTCAGAGGAAATCAGTAGCAGTGACCAAACGAACACTGCGGCTGGGCTGTTCTGCCTCCATCCACTAGTCAAGAATTTGCAGCCTAAGAAAATGACTTGGATATCTTTCTGGTTGTGTCATTAAAAAAGAATTGCTTCAGCACTGAGGTAGCTGTCGCAAAAGTGAGATGCTTTAGCAACACGCCAGGGACTGCGTGTAGGCCAGCTCTTCAAACCCATAGAGAGCAAAGCCCTCAGGCCGGTTGGTGGACTGTGGGTCAGCCGAGCTTCCAAGCCCTCCACACTGCCCTGCACGTCCTCCCTCTCCTCCCGACTCGGGGACTTCGTTCCTCACTAAGTGGCCCTCGCCCCTGACCCTCACCCAGTATTTCCAGCGGTGTCCACCTTTCCTCATGTCACATGTATCCATGTCTGAGTCACAGGCCCCCATACAACGTGCATCCCCAGGGACCCTGCCGTCCTGTACAGATGCCCCACAGCCTCCGTAAGATGGAGAAATGGCGTCAACTTGCATGCTGTGAAGCATAATACTCATCCCAAAATTAGTTCCTGTATATTTTTTTCTACTAAGTGAAGTGACTCAACCTCTCCCTGAGTTCAGGGTGAATCGAGCTCCCCAGGAAGTCATTTGCTTCTCTGTGCCCCAGGTCCTGTCTCTTCAGGGAGGAGCTACTGTACTCAGCGCGGGTTCTCTGCCCTCAGCCTCCCGAGCACCACCCCGTCCTCACTCTTGAGGCCAGCAGCGAACGCTTCCTCCCTGGCCACTGCCTGGAGCTGTCTCATGCAGTCTGCCCTCTCTGCATGAAAGCAACTCCATGTTAGAGTTCAGGTGATGAACATACATGTCTTAAGGCCAACGGTCTCGGCCTCCAGAGTGAAAGGCAATACGGGCCCTCCGTAGTCCCCAGTACTTCCACTGACGCATGGCTCAGGCATCAACTCCATCGGCTTGAGAGCCGCAGAGGGGACTAGCACGGCCCCCTGTGCTCCTGGAGGTGTGGTCTCGGGCACCTTCTTTTTTGGCATGGTTCCACTACTCTGCTTCCTGTCCACAGTGAAGAGCTCCACTCCACCAAGACCTTGCTGCTATTTCTGTCCTGGGGTAGGCCAGCCAAGGACTGGATGCTCTGAGTCCTTGAGCAGCTCGAGCTGTCCTCCAAAGTGTGGGTGCAGACTGGGTCCCAGGGAGCAGCAGCTGACATGCACACTCCTGGGCCAAGGGGACACGTTGTCTGTGTGTGCGGGCGGGGAGTTATTGCCTCCCTCACGTCTACATTAGAAACAGGGATATGGAAAGTGTGGACGTCTCCCGTCTTCCCCAGGAACGCTGTGTGTGCGCTTCCCCCATCTGCAGTCACAGGAGAAATCCTTTGCTGTGGAGTAGACACAGACGCAAAGCACTCCCTGGCTTCACGGGCTAGTGAGCCGGAGGTGAAATCTCGGAAGGGAGCAGCTCATTTCTGGCTGTTACGCTTGTATTTTGGTGGCTTCTAAGTCTCATGCCATCACAGGTAGGGCCGTTTAGGTGGCTGGATGTCTCGTGAGAGACACTGGGATTGATTCACAGTGCAGCACTAGGATCAAGGGCGCTGGGGTCACGGGTGTGAGTGCTGCCCATCCTAGGTCGCCTTGTACCATACAAGGCATGGAGCGCTGGGCTTGGTCCTTGTCGCTTCGCTACCTTCTGCCCTGCATGAATGGTTGCCCCTCTGCTGTGCCACCCTGCCTTGGAGCCAGCCAATTATGGATTGAAACCTCTGTAAATTATGAGCTAAAGAGGCCTTTCCTTTAAACTCATATTTTGTCTAAGCAACAAGTAACTAAATGTTATGTTTTGTGCCCAGTTGTCCCCCTAAAGCCTCAGACAATCACAGGGCAGACTTCCAGAATTTGTGATTAACTCATTATCCACTGGGATTATGGGTGTGAGTGCTGCTGGGATTATGGGTGTGAGTGCTGCTGGGATTATGGGTGTGAGTGCTACGCCCAGCCTGGGGTGGAGAGCCTAAATGTAACTTAAGGGAGACAGACTTGCTCTCTGTGGCCATTGTTGCGGTTACTCTTCCCTTTTGCTCTTGCTCTTTGCCGCTGCCTTGAGCAATTGCTCTTTGCCAGAGCCGCTCTGCCTTGGAGCAAGCTGAGTATGTACCGAACCCTCCATGACTGTGAGATAAATAAAACTTTCCTTCCTTCATTTGTGGGGTATTGGTCTCAGCAACAAAAGAATAAGTGAGACATTAAGACCCCAGCTAGGGACTGGGGAGATGGCTCAGTAGAATAAGCGCTTCCCTGGCAAGCGCATAGGCCTGAGTTCAATCCCTGGTTCCCCCCCCACACACACACCAAAAAAGAAAACCCAGCTAAAGCATATCTAGCTAAGGGGTTAAGCCCTAAGACAGCTGTTTTGAAAATGGTTTCCTTGGATCTTGGGCTTTCGAGAGGGCCCCAGAAATTTCTTAGGATCAGGCAAGGGGGCGAGGAAAGCTGCAAACTCCCCTGGTCCCAGGATCGTCCCCTGTGCTTCCTGCTCCCCATTCTAGGATTCTGCACAGGGTCACATGGTCTCTGTCCCTATACAGAATGCTGGAGCAGGCAGTAGAATGAAAACACCAGGGAGCCTGGGAAGACGGAGGGCATTAGGAGGCCAAATGTTAGCAGATGCTGGGACTCGGGAGGAGGAGTCCCTCTGCACTACCAATAGCCTCTACACCCACTGCGGAAATCACTCGGATACGCCTCATAAACTGCCCGTGGACATTCTGCTTGACCCTGTTAGTATCTGTCTTCTGGAAAACACTAGAGACAACGTGCTACAGGTATGTGTGCACACCCACGTCCGTGCCAGCACGATGCCTAACTGCTGAGTCCTGCAGTGTCCTGTGTGCCCGTCTGCAGAAGGCAGGATAGAGAGAGCATGGCGTCCATGCCCCGGAGCACTGCTCTGCCATAAAAAGGACAAGCCTGAGTCTTTAGCGGGAAAGTGGAGGCACCGGGAGCCCACAGCCCTAAAGCAATGAACTAGACGTGCAAGCTTTGATAGCACGTGCCTCCTCTTACATGAGAAGCCCGAAGCATAAACGAGGAGGAAACTAGACTAGATGATAGAAAGTAGGGAGGCAGAACTTTCTAGAAAAGAAGAAGCATCAAAAAAGGGAGGAAGGAGAAGGAGGGAAAGAGGGCAGGGGAGTTGGGGTATGTTCTGGACTCACAGCAGCTCCACGCCAGGCTCCAGCATGCACACCCTGAAATGAGGACTCCAGGGATGGGGTAGGGTGGGAGGGGCTGCAGTCCAGGCGTGTGGCATCCACCTCCAGCTCTCCACAAGAAGTGGAAAGATCTTGCTACAGACGTGGACTAACAGCGGATAGAAAAGTACGACCACTGTAGGCTGTTACTTCTGCTCCCAGTAAGTGCATTTTGTGTGAAAATACAAAATAGTGATCCTGGCATTTGACTTCCAGGCTGAGATCCTACAGGTGGATGTCCGCAGCTCACCGTTCATGCCTCTGCCTCCTACTTCCTGCCTGTGCCGTAGATGGGCTTGTGGGCAGGAGGCCAGAGACCCAGGATGGGGCTCTTGGAGGAGACCCCCTGGCCTAGAACCACATGCCGCTGGAGGGGTGGATGGACCGGCCTCAGGGCCTCAGTGCACTGGGAGAGTAATGAAGAGACGGAGCTCAACCAGCCCAGCGAGCTCCTGCTGCCAAGCGACAGGGGCCCCGATGAAAGCAGGAGATGAGCTGGGTGGCCGCAGTGTCTGAAGAGGTCACCAGCTAGAAGGCTGCCTGTCAGCCTCAGTTGCTGGACCTGGCAGCCGGTGCTGGCCACGTGGAGGAGGCCACACACTGTGTTGCTGCCTGCGTGGACCCCAGCACATGCCACAGCCATAAAGTGGAGCAGCAATCGTATGGCACCGAGACGGCCGCACCTTCACGTTCAAGCCTGTGTGACAAAACCCCCGCAGATGTACCTGTGGGCAATTTCATCTCGTTCCATTGCCTTCAAATTGTTTGCATCATCTTTTTTTTTTTTTTTAAACTTCATGGTTGAAAATAATGAATTACAGAATTATTGCAGAATGGACCCTTGTCCTCTTCCTGTTTTTCCGGTAAGCTCTCAGAAACATTTCTGCAAAGGAGGAATTGGGGGGCTGAGCCAGGAGCCCCAGAACCCAGGTCCTCGGTGACCCTCACGGCCAACAGCAGCCCTTGCCCCATCATCCAGGATGGTCAGGGGACCAAAGGGCGCGGAGTACCCTAGAGTTCCTGGAAAGCAGCCGCCCCCTCCCAGCCCCTGGTGAGGAGACCCCGGAGCATCGCCCACCCTGCAACACCAAGTCAGCGTAACCCGCCTCTCCTCCCCTCTGCGATGCACTCAGCCTCTGCCATCTGTGGATGTGGTGGGGACAGGAGGAACGTGACCCCTGGGCAGGGTCCCCCGCAGGGCCAGCTGGCAGGGCCATTGTGCCCCGCTCACAGAGGCCCTGTGAGGGGACCGGAAGCCCATTCATGCGCAGGATAGAAGCCCGCTGTCCTCCGTGAGCTGCAGGGCTCCCTCCCAGCTGGAGGAAGAGCTCCGCGCCCGTCCACTTTCCCACCGGCCCTGACAGAGGCGTCCTGTGCCCGGCTGGGCTCAGCACGACCTCTCGCTCCTGGGTTCAGGTCCTAGGGAATGCCCCTGCAGAGGTCCCTGGTGAGTCTTTCCGTGCCCAGCGGGTGAAGAAACTGCTCTTCCCATGTGGCCAGGTGCAAGCTCAGAGTGACCTCAGACCTGGTCTGCAATCCAGAACTTGCCATTCAAGATGCAGACAACAAAAACTGGAAGAAGTTACCTTAGAGGTCCGCACAGCAGGAAGCTGGTGGTCACTGCTTCCCGTGGGGAGCAAGCTGGGGTCCCCAGAGCCACCCAGGGGCTGAAGAGGCTGCTAGGGAGACCAGCAGAGGCGAAGGCAGTGGGCACTTTTCGCAGCTCTCGGTGTTCACTTGTGCTGGTGTCTAAAGTTGAGCACTCAGACCTTTCCTGTCAGAACAGCAGCATGTTACTATTTAGGCAGCCGAAAGCCACACGGAACAGAACTGTGCTCTGTGTCAGACCCTGGTTCTGTGTGTGTGTGTGTGTGTGTGTTTGTGTGTGTGTGTGCCTTTTAGAAAACAATAGCCATACCATCTGACCCAAATTCTCTAGAAGTTCTAAACCAAAGGGCTTCGAGGGCTTTCTATTTCCCAATCAGGAAAAAACAAAACATGGTTTTTATCATTTTTGGAATAACAAAAGCACTAAACGCCTAACACGGGAAGTACAGCTTCTCTGCCTCAGTGAATCTTCCTATGTTGGGCCCTAAAAGGAGGACTCCTTTGAATTTGCCCCAAAGCCACCCTAGCCCCGCGCTTGCAGGCCGAGCGTCCCGTGTGGCTCCTCCTAGAACACACTTTCTCCATGTTAGTTCAGGGTGCAGAACAGGCGAAGGGAGGGCAGGGGGTAGGTGGGCGGCGGGCGGCTCCCAGGCTGCCAGTTCCGACCTTGCCCTTTGACAGCGGGATTTGCAGGTTTCTTAGTGTGTTTCCTCGCAACCCGGCAGGCATTTTATCAAGCTCTTGTCCTTACAGGGCGGCTGTGCAGAAAGCAGGGCTAGCCGCTGTGGTAGGACCTGCCACACAGTGCCACCCACCTCTCAAAGCCCAGGGACAGACTCAGCCTTGTGCGTCCGGCTTCCCGCTAGGACACCGGAGGTGCTGGGAGTCTTTTCTTTTCTTTTTCTTGTGGTACCGGCGATTGAATTCAGGACCCTGCACCTGCCAGGCAAGCACTTATTCTACTGAGCTATCTCCCCAGCCCTGGGAGCGTTTTCTGAAGAATAAGATTCTTTGTTTTAAAAGCAAATTAGTGCTTTTCACACTGCGAGTCTCCCACAGAAAATCTGTCCCCAGTGGGCAGCAGTGCGTGGCTCCGTGGCGGGAAGGAAGACGGGAGGCCCACGGCCGGGAGGCTCCTGTCCAGCTGTCCGCCGGCCCGCACCACGAGGGCAGCACTCGGCCCGCCCCAGGCCCGGCGTCCCGCACGCTGCGCAGGCGGCCCAGCGCAGCTCCCCGGGGCACGACGCAGCTAGAGGTACATTCCTTCAAGCCCGCTCTGCTAGCTCCAGGGAGGCTGCCAACTCTTGTACTTTAAGAACTGCTACGTCCTTGGTCATGTGATGACATTGTAACTTAACACTGCAGGTTAGATAAAATGACTTTATATGGACTGTATTACTTTGAAGTTAGAATAAAGGAGATTTTAATGAGTTTAAGAATTTAATACTATAGGGGCCAGGGAGGAGGCTCAGCGGAATAAGCGCTTCTCTGGCAAGTGTAAGGGCCTGAGTTCAATCCCTGGTTCCGCAAAAAAAAAAAAAAAAAA
>NDGN011509571.1:279-10602 GCA_002564285.1 Tympanoctomys barrerae
GAACTCAGGCCCTTGCACTTGCCAGGGAAGTGCATATTCCACTGAGCCATCTCCCCGGCCCCCTCCAGTTCTTAAAACAAAATAAAACAAACTTTTTATTTTTTAATTTAATTTAATTATTTTATTTTATTTTATTTTTTGTTTTGCGGAACCAGAGATTGAACTCAGGCCCTTGCACTTGCCAGGGAAGTGCATATTCCACTGAGTCATCTCCCCGGCCCTCTCCAGTTCTTAAAACAAAATAAAACAAACTTTTTATTTTTTAATTTATTTAATTTAATTTAATTTTATTTTTTGTTTTGCAGAACCAGGGATTGAACTCAGGCCCTTGCACTTGCCTGAGAAGCGTTTATTCCACTAAGCCACCTCCCTGGCCCAAAACAAACTTTTTAAAAATCCAATTAGAACTTTTGTATTAGAACTTAATCCTACCGCTTTGGGTTCTCCCCCCAGAAGCTGACAGGCCGACTGGTTCTGCGTAGACTGTGACGGAACTCCGAGCCGTGCTCAGTGCTCAGCACAGCGCAGGAGATTCAAGTGCTGGTGCAGGTAGAGCGCTAGACCTTAGGCCGCTGGGGGTAAATTCTCTCAGGGAGGAAACAGCGCCGCCTTCCGTCTACCAGGTTCTAATGCTCTGGGTTTGGTATAATGATGGATTTGGTATGATTCACACAATCACAATCTTCAAACATCATGTTGACCATACTTTGCCCTTTATAAATATCATATATTCATTCACTCATAGAACAAATACTTATTGCATACTAAAATCATACAAGGAAACATGGTCAATTTTCTCCTATGCGGCATGGTCCTGACCTGATTATGGCTCTCCCTCTCCTTGAGAGCAGGGACATTGTACAGGACTCATTTTTATCCCAACGACCAACCTGTATAAGTCATTCAATCAGTACCACAAATATATACTTCATGGATGGAAAATGGGGTGCAGATAGGCTAACTGTGCATGACCAATACAAAATATTTATTCCTATGTCTTTTAAAATTTTTTTTATGTATTAAGTACAAGGTCTACAGGGTCTCACTACACAGATCAGACTCGTAGTAATCCTTTCTGTTTTTCAGCCTCCCAAGTGCTGGGAATACATGCGCGTGCCACCACGTCCAGTCTCAATCGCCATTTTAGCGCACCTTGGCAGCGGGGCTGGCACCGCAGGCTGGGGATCGAACCCCTGTGTCTGCCTAAGCAGGTGCGTTAATCCTCTGAGCTATCTGGCTGGCTATTCCTAAGTCTTGATAATCCTTAACGTTGAATTTGAGCAGAACATGAATGCAAATATTATAGCTATGAATAATACATTTTGCAGCAGTATTACTTAGGCCTTTCACTTAGGTTAAATATATAGTTATATAAAACAAGAAGATAAAATCAACAATGTAGACAAACTCTTCAGAGATTCAAAGGGTTTTTTTTTTTTGGTGAGAATAACAGTTTAAAACAGTATTTCTCTCAGACTCAAATCCTCTTTCATGTAGCAAAAGGAAATGGACAAAGAAATCCAAATACACTGAGGTTTTCAGGGCCAAACATTTTGATTCAATATGTTCTGCTATAAAATATTTGGCCTTGTTTGAGATTTTATTGCTGTATGTACTCAGTCTGTATTTAACTGTGAGAAGCACAACTAAGAAAGAGTGAATGTGCAGAATGTCCCTTTCCACTGCATGGCAGTGAATTTGAGAAAACATATATTAAAGAAACACTCTGCATTTTAATTCTCAGCTTCTTTCTAAGGCCACCCTCAGCCAGATACAATTAAATATTTATTGAACTAAGGACTCAACTGACTTGGAGGTGCACACTCTTAAGGGCTTCTCAGAGCCACCTAAGACCAGTTCCTTATTTCACCATGCTCTCAAATAAAACTTGTTTTAGGCAGTCTTTTTCATAAGTGAAATAAAGTCTAATTAGAAAGTTTTATAATGGAGACATTTAATTCCCCAATTCCTTATTTGCCTGAATTAACTTTTTAAAAATTAGGGTGTTCACTGTGGCCTGGACTCCATTTGGGCTCTGTAATCAGTCGACAACCTGTGCCTCACAAAGGCTGGCATCTGCAAGGGCCGGCTCCTTCCCCCCATACCTTCTCCATAGGGTAATGCATTTTAATTGGTACCTCTCTGTGAGTTCTTCTCATCTCCATATGGCCCAATACGCACACTTTTTTAATTCAGCTTCAGCATCTTGGCAATTAACAAAAAGATAGACTTGCCACAGTTTGTAATCTTTCAGATGCACAGAATCCTAAAATTAGATGACTGTATACAACTGGTGTATTCAGTGGCTTCCTGGGGAGTGGCTCATCTACACAGTGGTCTTGTGTTCAACAGTATTCAAGCGCTGTTCCTTTCATCTAAACCGCAGTTCCTGAGCAGTGCTACCAGAAGAACTGCTAATTTAGATTTAAAATGTCCTCCCAAAGCCTTAGGTGATCGGAAGGTGATTGAATTATAGGGACCCAATACTCATCAGTGGATTCATCAGTTGATGAGTTCAGAGCTGATTGTGCTGCTAGGAGGCAGGGCCTGGCTGGAGGGGGTGTCACCCTGGCTCCACCCCTTGCTCTCTTTCCTGGCTGCCATGGGTTGAGCACCTTTTCTTGCACTCTGTGTCTCTACCATCCTGGTTCTGCTTGGAGCTGATCAAAACTGCAGACCAAAGTGAAACTTTCCTCCTTTAATTGTGGGCATTGGCTATTTTGTCCCCACAGTGAGTAAGTAAGACAAAGCTTTTGTCCTCTCAGGGATTAATTCATCTTGAAATATTCAATTTCCAAGGGCAACATAACCTTTAGACACAGGATTATTGCCAGCTTCTTTCCACTGCTCAGATTGGGCTAAGCATGACTAGGAAGCAAATGGAGAAATGGTAAACAGTGTGGGCTAGAGTCAGGTTAGGCTAAATTCCAGGTGACTTGGCACATTTATCAACCACTCTATGCCTCAGTTTCCCCATCAACGAAATGGAAATAATATCAGTACCTATTCCATAAGATTATTTGGAGTATTGATTAGGTAAGATGGGATATCTGACATGTTTATCGTAGAATGTGGCTCACAGTCATAATTACTATTTTTAGGCAAGTTCAGTAGACCACACTTCTTGGATGGTAGAAGTGCTCATAATTCAAACTTCATGAATTATTTTTAAAAATAATTCCTTATTTTTTGTATGCTTCATTTTTTGCATAGTTCAGATGTCAAAGAATGCCATAAGGGATAACTGTGAAATAATATGGCTACTGTACTCATTGACTCATTTAGTTTCTCTTCTTTGAGGCTCTGGAACACAGCTTGACAGAATGCTCATTTTTCCTTAACCCTCAGGGCTATTTGAGTAGGATAAAGAATGCTTCAGGATCAAATGACTGATCTTTCCTTCTTTCCTCCTTTCCCTTTCCCTCCCCTCTGCTCCTTTTTAGCCTTGTCCTGCCCCGCTCCGCCCCACCCCTACCCCGCCCCACCCAGCCCCACCCCTGCCCCTTTTGGTTCTGGGGATGGAACATAGGCCTCCTGCATACTAGATAAGTACCCTACCACTGAGCTACATCTCTAGTTGATACTTCTTCCTTGATCTGCATATATAGGTAAGAGATTGTTCTCTTGCTCATTTCTAGTTGTATGTTCCTCTCCCTACCAACACCTTTAGTTTTTCTTACAGCAACTTTGGTGAGGTGCTTTTCTTAACATGACCAGAGATTAGCCACAATCCTGTGAGCTATTACAACTTGGAATGCTTATGCAAGAGAAAGCCAATTGGAACGGGGGGGTGTGTCACAGTTCTTTATAAATGCAAGGATCACAAATGATTCTCAGTAACAAGTGGGTATCTCACCAGTTGCTTTTTCAGGGTTGTTGCACATGAAGCACTGCCATGCTCCTGCTGTTTCGCTGAAGCCAAACACATCGAAGAACCTCACTTCTTCTAGATGAAGCTGTACCTGGTCCAGAGCCTGTTTCAGGAACACAAAGCATGAAACAAACATGCTGATCTGCCTGCTACACAGCATCCTGAGGCTAGAAAAGGGGGGCGTGGAATCAGGACAACCAGTGCTCAGCCTCGGTGCTAAGGACCATGAGAAAGGACTGAGAAGACTTTTCGTGGTTGGTCTTAGAAAAAAGCAATCAAACTTACCCTATGGGGGTACAAAACAAAGGACCATGGGTCAGGCTGAGTGTTGGGATCCAGAGATGTGTTAGAACCTGAAATGATCCAGAATTTTCTTGTATGTAGCAGCAGTTCCAGAATTTATAAAAAGAGGGGACATCCAAGTGGCAGTTGAAGGAAATGCTTCTGGAAGAATTTCCTTTTATTTGCATTTCATGTACAATGTACATTAAGAACCAGTCATTTATATCAGAATATGTGATTTTTATCAGGATGGCTTTGCAGGGACTGATGGAAAATATGAGGATATGTTAATCCCTTGGCCCTTGGCTCCAGTGCTGTTTCAGTCTTGCGCTTTATCTTAAAAATATATGCAAATTTTGCATTCTGTTCCATAATACAGCTCTATTGGTTTTAATGGAAAATAATGTTTTAACTTACTTATCTGTAAATTAGTTAACTTTGTTTCCTCTGAATGATTTAGTGGAATTCCATCACTAAGAAAACGGCCCATTTTTACATACTCCATGGCACCCTGCCAGCGTGCCCTTGCTGAAGTGGTAAAGCTCCATTAGACTGTAAATGGATGGAAAAATATTAGCCTAACCAAATTAAATAGCTCTACTTTCCTCCAGAAGCTTGCCTATTTTGTAAGTAACTGGAATCCTTTCTTATAGGGTGGCTACAGCTATACTTTTAAAATAGTTACCCTTCTTAAGAGGGACTTAATGTTCTTGCTAGCCTTTCATGTACCTAGTCAACTTACACGTTTGTCTTCTGCTGAGTGATTTTATTTATTCCTTTGACCACCATACTCTTACCCTCTCTACCGATCATAATAATTGTTAGTATACCCAAGAACCAAGTGACAGAGGTAATGTTTGCACTGTTTATAATGTATCTGAATAGAGAATGGTCAAGTGGTTACTCAGATCGTATCCAAAGCCTGATTTCTAATTCTCGTTTCCTGCCATAGATAAGAAGTATGATAGGCTATAATCTTGAGAACAGCAACATATCCACTTTGTTTAGAGTTTTATCCCCACAATCTAGTCTAGAATAAGTAATGGAATAACATCACTAGTGTTTAGGACTAATGCACAGCTCCTTTTCCAAAGAACTATAGGAAGAGTCTTATGGAAGACTTAGAGGAGTTCTTTTTTCAGAGAACATTCACGACCACCAGAGCATAAACCAAACATAGAGACCAGGATTTTGTCTGTTATGTTGGCTGTTGTAATCTCATACCTATCTGTGCCTAGCACCTAGAAAACATTGAATATATGGAATTATGAGAAGTGTAAGCTACGAGTAGAAATGGATACCTTTCAACATTCTTCATTAAGACTATTATAGTGAATATTCAGGAACAGGACATTTTAGAGACACAACATGCTGTGTATAGCATTTTGGTTGCTAACACTTAATAGCTTATCACAAGCATTCCAACAGGCACCATATATATAAGAATGAATATTTGACAAAAGTGATTTAGAATGTGCGCAATGGAAAAAAATGTTTCCCAAGATAAAGACTGAAGAAGAAGCACCTGGGAGTTTTGTAGGTTTCAAAGGATAAAATCCATATTAAAATTTATGGGGAAAAAGCAGATGTTCATAAATATCAGTTTCAAAACTGCTAAGTCTCTGAAGTCTGCACTGAGCCATTGGCATGCAGATCACTTCTCTGTTTCCCATACAATTAAAGATCAATTTTTCATCCAGCACAAACACTGTAGCAAACAAAGTACTTAAAATAGTACTTAGGGGCTCCTTTGTTTTTCCTGTTCTGAGACCAGAAACATCCCAGGTTATTACCTATAATTCGCATTTGTCTTGGCAAAAAGTTGCTTAAATAGTTTAAGACAGATGGTAAGTCATATCCCAGTGTTTGAGTTCTGAAGCTCAGAGCAGGCTCAGCTCTCTAGAGGATTTCACCACTATATGAAGGGAGCTGAGAGAAGGAGGTACACGGTGCTTCTATGAACTACTGAAGTTAGCAACAGCAGCCAGCTTCAAATGAAGAGACAGATGAAACATGTAACCCTAAATATTTGTGGAAAATGGAGATAAATCACAAAACAAAAAGCACAAACCAACTACCAGGGCTTCTAAATTTTTAAGACTTTGACCTCTTAAATGTGCTTACAATCATTATTTATCTTTCCTACTTATCCTCTTTACCTTTCTGGGTCCTACAGCTTCTTAGTCTTGCCCAAGAATTATTATATAGCTTGCATTTTTTAAAGACAAGAGAAGATGATTTGGAGAATTACAGGCTTCCTTTAAGACAACGAGAATTCATGAGGGTGACAGACAATTCATCCTGAACTGTTACGCTACTTCATGTTTTGATTCTAATGGGACTGTGGCAGGCGACTGACCAGTGGCTTTATGACTCCTGGTGCTCATCTGTGTGTGTGTAATCCTTCGCCTTGAATGAATTGCTTCTAACCAAGAATAGGTTATATGATTATTAAACATACACACACTGCATATGTATACACAAGCTGTGTTGTTAGCACATCGATCCATGACTTCCCTGCTGTCCCTGAAGAAATCAGTTGCCATAGTGTGAGCTTCAGAGAACTATGGATGACTTCTAGCAGCCAGTAAGAGATCAAGTCCTGTGTGCCTACAACTACAAATATGTGATTTCTGCCACTTAGCCAAATCTTAATGTAAATGACAATCCTATTTAGAGTCACATTCTTCTACACACTAGTCATATCAGCCCTCAATAAAACCTGAAGTTCAAATGATTGATATTAACTTGAAAAAGTTATATCATTGTCACAATAAGCATGCAGTAAGAGAGATTTTCCCGTCAAGAATTTTTCATTCAAAAAAGTAAAAATTCACTGAAGGGAAAATGGTCTTTTAAAAGGCTGCTTAGATGAGTTTTTCCTCCAAGTGTAAAAAAAAAAAAAATCACTAATGAGAGAAAAAATTTGGAAAAAAGTGTATACAAAGTCTTTTACAGAGACCCTTAAGGGAAAAACAAACCAAGCAATGTGGACAGATGAGAGGATATTTAGAACATTAGTTTGCTGACAAATGACAGTCTGAGTCAACACAGTGGATTCTGTAAAAGCATATAGTGGCTCTGGCTCTTGTAATGTGGTCTACATACTGCGAAAGTGTTCTGTGAAGCAATTTCCAGAAATCAGTGAAAGCGACCATCTGGAAGAACTTTGGGTTCTGGCACATTCAAATTCTGTCCTAAAGCTTTTTGTGCACAGAAAGAAGCCCTGGGTTTTCCCCATGTGCTCTGTGAACCCCTAGTTAGCAGGCTCAAATCTAGCCACATGGCCCAAGTATGTTTTAAGAAACATAAGCAGAAAAGTTTCAAAATTCTCAATCTTTTCACATAATAATGACATTTTGCCTTTATGATTATTTCTAGTTGAAGTACTTTCATTTAGAGTCCAGGGTGTGAAATAAAGTTTTTGGAGGGAACATTATTAGCAATTCATCTCTATAATGTCTTACATTGTGCAGGTGTTACTATTCTGGAAAAAAACAAAACCACTGGCCTTTGAATGAATAAATAGCAGAAGAGACTTAAAGAATATTCATGCTATAGTTTAATCTTTCAACTTTTTAAAAAATACTGCTATTGAATTCAGTTCATACCATTTGGTATTTCTGTCACTTGAGGTCAGAAACCTTTTGACAAAGAGATAAAGGAGGTACTTTTGTGCATTCTAAAGGAGTCATGCAGGTCCACAGTATTCCTTACAGAGAGGAATTGGAATATGCTTTCATTCAAGTGTGGTGTGATTACTGTTAAGCTTCTTCCTGTATAATTCACATTCAACTGGATCAAATCTTCATCTGGTCTTCTGGAGACCCGTTCAATAGCTTTGGAATTGTGTTTTGTTCATACTGGACATTCAACAAATTACTGTGGATGTTTACTAAAGTCAGGGACCTATATCTTATCTCATCTCTTAATTTACATCAGTGGTAGCACTTAAGTTGCCTCTTTTCATTTCCATTCAACTATTATCATTAAACTTTTTATAATTTTTCTATCTCTCTCCCACTCTTCTCCCCTCTCTCCCCCTGCCCCTCATTCTCATTTTTCCAAATGGGGTCTCGCTATACTGTCCAGGCTAGCCTCAAACTCCTGGGCTCAAGTTTCCCTATTGCTTCAGCCTCTCAAGTAATTAGAACTACATGCACATGCCATACTAGAGTATAAAAATATTGATTTATTTATGACTGAAATTTGGGGGTTTGCCGCTCAGTAGAACACTTCTTTGCATGTGAGAGACCCTGGGTTTGATCCCCAGTACTGCAAAAAAAAAAAAAAGTATGTATGTCTATAATTTCATCTTCATGGGTATTGTATTATAGGAACTCATGTTATTTCATTTTACTTAAGAAATCTTTAGAATAAAATGTTAATAATTGAAAATATTTGTCTTAATCTGTCAATGTGGCATGCTGATTATTCTTCAGACTCAGCTTTTCCAGATTGTCAATTCTCAGTTGGAACTGACATCAGGAATCCATGGGAAACTTGCCATCAACACTATATACCTCACCATGGAACCTAACCTTATGAGTCTATCGTTGGGCCTGGGCATCTGTATTTTTAAACAAGCTTCTTAAGTTATTCTGGTGTGCACTGATTGGGAAGTGAATCTCACATACCTCTGGAAACCAATAGGGGAATGACTGTGCATGAACTGGTGTCTGAGCAATTTGTAAGTTTGCATGTGCGTGTGCTTTTACTGCCCCGTGGTATTTGGTTTTATATCACATAACACAAAATGGTCTGGTCACAAGAGCACAGTTTTCATTCTTAAAAATCAGATGTATTATTCCAAGTTGTGCAATATGGAAAGAAGAGACGAGGTGTGAAAGTCATTGAGCCTAATTTGAAATATGAAATTTGGGTGCTTGAATATGGGGGGAAGGGGCTAGAGAGCAGGTAGGAGACAGACGCTGAGCAGAGACAGCACAGGAGCCCGCATGGACTTGGAAGATCTCAGTGCGGTTCAGTCCTCACCATGGATGTCACACATCTGCTATGTCATACTGGTTTTTATTTTACTGTCCCAGATTAGTTAGGGAACTTCAGCTATATAAGAATATCTGAAACCAATGTGGCAGCTTCTCATTATCACTGTAGATCACCAAATAGGGTTGATGGTCCTTCTGTCCTTTGCAACCTTGAGCCCTGAGAATTGAATTCCTCTTGGCATTTCATGGCAACTCTAACTACAGTCTTGACTCCAAGTGGCTGAACAAGAGCACTCATGTTTGGGTCATGTTAGAGAGAAGTTCTGAAGAACATTTTCATTTAATAATTAATAATCAGGATGGAATATAATAGCATACATTTGATTTGGTTTCAAAAGTCAAAGTTTTAAACTCAAGGATCACAAAATAATTTGACTCAATAGTGTTGGAGGATAGCACATTAAGGAGTTTATATAAAGTTGTTTCTGGAAAAGTTAGTAGAACAGTATGGGTTCAATGGAAAATAAAGGTGGCAACTTAGGTGGTGCTATATAGATCAAGTTTTCCCAATATTTGATAAGCCCACCATTACTTTCCACACAGATCTCATTTATTTTAGATTGTGGTTTGTTAAAACCAACAAAATGTTTTTATTCTAGTGAAAGTAAAAGTAAAAGATTACCAATATTCAGAATGTCAAGAAAATTTTGCCTATACCAACAGTGGTGTCAGCAATAAAATGGGCAAACCTAAAGTATGCTGAAAACAAGCTCTACCTAAGGAAAGGATGCATTACTGATGGCTTAAATAACAGCAGTGATACTTGAAAATGAGATATTTTTTACATGCCAAGTGCAACAGTATTAATAATACATACAAGTTTTGGAGCCAGAAGATTAGAGTTTGAGCTTTATCACTAACAATCACTAGCAGTTCTTGGGAAAATGTCTTAGTTTCTTTGTGGCCTCAATGTGCTCCTCAAACTGCAAAGTGACTGTGATTCTTAAACTTTAAGGAGTGGTTCCAAGAATCAATTCATAAAGGGCCAGACAAATAGCTCAGTGGATTAAAGCACCTGTAAGCAGACGCAGGGGTCGGTGGTTCACTCCCTGGGCCTGCCATGTCAGCCCTGCCCCCGGAGCACGCTGAGAAGGTAATTGAGACTGGGCGTGGTGGCGCATGCCTGTAACCCCAGCTCTTGGGAGGCTGTAAACAGGCAGA
>NDGN011509579.1:3858-20750 GCA_002564285.1 Tympanoctomys barrerae
CTCTCTCTCTCTCTCTCTCTCTCTCTCTCTCTCTCTCTCTCTCTCTCTCTCTCTCTGCCAGAATACAGAAAATGACAATGTAACTTTCACAGTCTGTGGAGTGTAACTGCAATAAGATCATTGGTGTGTTCGTGCGTACGTGTGTGTGCGCGCGCGCGCAGGGTATCACTACTCAGCAAGGACTCGTAGCGATCCTCTTGCTTTCTGCCTCCCTAGTGCCGGGATTACAGGTGTGCGCCACCACACCCGGATTCCTTTGCGGGCTCTGTGTGCCCGGGGCGGGGCCGGCGCCGCGGGCTGTGCCATGCATGAACCCTGGCCCCTGTGCTTACTCAAGCAAGCGCTTACTTCGCTGAGCTATACCGCCGGCCCAATGAGATAATTTTTAATAATTTTCCTGCCAGTGCAGGCATTTTGTGTCTGAACGACTCTATAAGATACTGTAATATTCGTTTTTCGACCAAAAGCATTTAAGAGTATCTGCATTAATACTGTATACTTAGGTGTGGGGACAAGCAGATCTGTATTATGGAATTTCAAAAGTTATGCCTTCCAGTACGGAGCGCCCAGGCACGCGGCAGATACTCCGTTTCCCAGGACCTGTAAAAGCAGCCCCCCGCGCCGCCCACTAGAGCTGAGTTTCCCGGGTGGCAGATGGGCAGGGCAATGCGCCACTTGATGAGCCGGGTGTCTCTGGAGACTACATTACCCAGAATGCTCCGCAGCGACGCTACTGAGGTTGGACCAATGGAAACACAGAACCACCCGTTTCCATGGAGTGCTAAGGGGCAGGACTTCCGGTGTGCCTTGGTCGCGGCCCTGGAGTGTCTTCAGGCTCCGGTCTGAGCCGCGCTTGCGGTGGGGAGGTGGTGTGGGTACCGAGGCCCGCGGAGCCTGCGGGCAGGCAGGGCCTGCCGCCCCCCGCTCAGGGCCGGGCCCTCAGTGCTCGCCGGCCCCGTGTCAGCCCCGGCCCGGCTCCTGCAGAGCCCATGGCGGCGGCCGCCGCGGGAGGCCCGGCCCAGGTGAGCGCGAGGCCGGAAGCGGGCCTGGAGCCCTCGCAGCCCCGAGCGCCCTGCCCGCAGGCTCGGCGGGGACGGGCTCGGGTCGGGAGCCCAGCTGTGGCTTCGCGAGGCGGGCCGGGGCGTAGGGGCCTGCGTGTGCCGAGAGCCCGCCCCTGCTGCGGCCCGGCAGTGCGCGCCCAGTTGGAGTTAGGACGCAGGAAGCTCCTCTCCCCCGGTCTCTGCGCCGCGCGCCTGGAGGGAGGCCGAGCCCCTCGGCCCGCCGAGGTTGTGCCGCAGGCCTGCTCTCCCTGCGGCTCCTTGGCCACAGACAAGGGCTTAGGGCAGCCAGCAGGGGAAGTGGAGGGTGACGCCCGCCTGCAGCCGCCGGTTTCCAGCAGCTTGCTGGGTGGATTCTGGGGTTCTGGACTCTTAAGTGCTAAGGTTCGCGTTCTTGGTTCTGAAGCCCTGGACAGAGTGCAAGCTCGGGATACTAAGCCCATGCCTTGGGGTTGTGCAGAGGGGCTCCCCCTTACCGCGGCCTGTGTAAACTGCAGGGGAAGGTTGTTACCCGAGCTGGTAGCAGGGTGTGCGCGGGCTTGGTGTTAGGCGAGTGGAGGCACGGAGAGAGACTGGCAGACCGAGGCTGTGGGAAACACTGACTTCCACCTACCTACAGGCAGGTGACATCAGTGATAGCAGCAGCCGTCTGGAGGGACAGCTAAGTGTGTATAGTTTCAGGGTTGGGATCAAGATTTCCAAAAGTCCCAAAGAATCTGGACTGAATGTTCAGAGCTGTGTGGGCAGTCAGCACAGGTTGAAGCAGAGTCGCTTCAGGACAACAGCAGAGCCAGTGTTAACTTTCTTTATTGCCCGTGTTCCTTGTTTACCACAGGCAACTGCTGTTTGTTTTGTTTACAGGGGAAAGAGTGGGGTGTCTCAGGCCATGTTTGGGTCAGTCCTCACATTTCGAATTAAAGTTAAGCTGGAAATCTGAGAAGCCATGGGTCCCTTTTATATGAGAACAGAGAGCTGGGGGCATGGGGATTGCAGTAGCTGCCTCAGCAGTCGGGTGCCTCCTCAGGAGGCGGTGGAAGCTTTGGATTAGAAAAGGGAGGTGGGTTTGTCAAGGTCTTGACCGGCTCCAGCTGCGTTGGTCTGCAGAGAGGCAAGCAGACGGAAGCCGTGGGAGCAAGAAGGTCCGAGCGCGGGGTATTGCCGTAGCCAGGTGAAGGTGGATAGACAGGTGTGTGCCGTAGCAGGTGTACATTCTGTGTCTGGGTTTTTATAAAGAGCATCTAAAATTTTGAAATGCAGACAGCAAGAGAGTGAAACAGGCTTCAGGGAAGATCCCATGGCTTCTATAGGGTTAAAAGTTCAATCAAGTTGGAATAAAGAATACTATTCACTGGGAACATAATGAGCTTCACTTTGGTCATGATAAGTATTTGAGATGTTTTGGAGACTGAAGTGGAATTGAGCGGGAGGCTCAATACAGGTCTGAAATCTAGTGATTGCTTGAGGATGGAGACATACAAGATTTAATGGCTTTTGTTGGCCTAAGATGGAGCTGTGGATCCTACTTAGGAGAGGTAATCCTCAAGTTATGATTGTAAAGGTATTAGGAGGCTTCAGAAGGGATCCTAGGCCTCTTGATTGCATATTTGGGTGATGGTATTAGGCACTACAAACACAAGTGACCGTTTTGTTGGATGCATCAAACAGGATAGCTTGCCAGGTGGCATAGATGTGAGAAGGATAGATGTGAGGTAGATGCAGAGGTATAAGTGTGGCAAGAAGATGCTTGCGTTGGACGTGTCAATCATTCACCACTGTGCAGACTCCCCAGGCTTTTGTGTTGCCTTTGCTGGGGCCTGGAGGATATGACAGTAGCAAACATGTCCTCTGTGGTAGTCACTCGGCCTAGGGTGAGTGACAGTGGGACTGGGCTTTGAGTGTTAGATGGACAGAATAATTTTTTGAACAGAAGAATGCAATCATTAGTGTCTGCGATGAATGCATGGCCTCTGTGTCTAAATCTTAGGCAGAAATAGACTACATCAGGGAGCCATACCAGGGGTTGGATTTGCCATCATATTAGGATTTGGGTCTGCCACCATTAGTGTAAGCTTTAAGAGGTCTGGGATACTGTTAGGTCCTGTTTGAATCCGTCAAGGATATTCAGTTTTGTGTGCTAAGTTGCAAAATAAAGCTTAAAATTAAGACTCATTTTTTTCTTTTTGACATCTTGACATTTAGTGAAATCTGGACAATATCACGTCACCTGAAAGCAAGTTTCCCCTCTTTTTTCCCTGTTCAGAATGTCTCCAAATAGACAACCCTCTTATTGAGTGGCAGAGTCACGATTTCCTTTTATTCCTTTGTGGCAGATTTCAGCTCTTTTCCTTGCCCCCACTTCCTTCTCCCTTCCCTCTCTTTCCATGGGCAAGTCTCCACAGTCTCCAAACAAGTCAAATACAGAACCAAGGAGTACCTCACCCTTTAAGTCATATAAATCTTGCATCCCACAGCAAGTGGTGGTTCTGTTTTTCTGGACTATACCTCTGTGTGCATCCTGTGTGGTTTTATATGTGATTAATAAACCGCTATCTCATTACTTCATCAAGGATCAGGTGGTGTGGTGAGTTTGGTAATCCCATAAAACTACAACAGGAATCCTACCTTCACCAGTGGTGTGAAGCGGAGGTGATTGAAACAAAACCAATGTGGGAACATCAGGGAAGTATCTGTGGTGTGTGGCCTGGGTGTGGTGGGCTCAAGGGCGTGTGGCTGAATTAGAAAGGGTGGTTCCTGAATTAGAAAGAATGTGTTATCTAAACAGTGGTGTGCGCATGGAGAAGGAGCTACCCCAGCAGTCCCAGTGCCCTGCTCTTGTGATTACATGAACTTCAGTATTTTAGGGACGTATCTGGGGGTGGGAGAGCATAGACGTTTCCCTGCCAATCCCTGGGTCCCCTGTGCCTGTTCCATCCTTGCTACTGATGGCTTGTACCTGGTCATCATTGAGCCCTTGCAGGACAGTGGCACCAGGGCTGATTTCTGGTGTTGGGGAGCACGGGAAGAATACGAGCATGGGGTTAGTATATAAAGGAATACACTGTTTCCCTCCAGGAGAGGAATTATTTGTGCTTTGATCTGTCTGTCATGGCAGGGAAGTGTGACCTTTGAAGATGTGGCCGTACCCTTCTCCTGGGACGAATGGCATCTTCTTGACAAGGCTCAAAGGTGTCTGTACCGCGATGTGATGGCGGAGAACTTGGCACTTATCACCTCCCTGGGTAAGGTCTTCTCACACAGCCATGCACCCTGACCTAGTCTCTGAGCTCTTCCTTCCCCACAATGGAGGTCTGTCCTAATAACTAAACCATGGGCTCTGCTGTCCTTCCCCCATATGTCCTGGGTAGGTGCTGTGGTCAGTGGGGCTGATGTGTGTCCTGCCTTCTCGTCTTTAGCAGCCCAATCCCTGTTTCCCTGCAGCCTAGCAGGGAAGGATTCAGAACCAGGAGTCTTACAGTCACGTGACGCCTCCCACCTTGTCTGCCCTCTGGAGGAGTATGTCTGTCTGTGTCCAAGGCCCTTTGTGCCCATTCTGCTTCCTTTCACTGACCTTTCTTACCACCTGCCTGTATCAGTGCCACCAGTGTGTTCACGCTGAGGTGGCTGGACCTGAACTCCCTCTGCAGCTCCTTGTTCAGAAGGTTTTTGGTGATATTCGAGGGTTTGTTCCTGGTACTGTCACAGGCTGAGGTGGTTTGAGAGTGAGTGCTTGTCTCTGTGCTCTTTCCTTTGCCTCAGTCCATGCGTCACCTGAGTGCCATGTGTTGTGTATCTTAAATGTGAGGAAGATAGCCAGTGGTTCACAGGTCAACAACAGCAGATGGGCTGAGAGGGAAACTAGCCCTGGGTGAGAGATGACATGAGGGCTGTTTGCAGATCACAGCAGGCATGTATTCAGTTTGACTAGCATTTTGATGTCAGTTCTAGTGGCTGAGGCTCACTTCTTCATTTTCTTATCAATTCTAGAGAGTTTCCCATTTTGTCAATTATACGGACTCTCCTTTCTAAGCTTGCATCCAGCCCTGGAGTTAATCCTTGCATCTCTTCACTTCGAGTCTTCTCACCTTTGCTCTGCGGTCCACCTGCAGTATCCTCAACACTGGCTTCTCTATGCCTTGTGTGATGAGGTTCACACACAGTCTTTAACGGTCCTTCAACGCCAGCTGCTCTATTACAGTTATATTTTGGGAATGTGAACACATCCTTCCACCCAGTACTCATATTGCCAGCAGACAAATTTCTCCTCACAGTTTCTTTTAAACCCTGTGTCTCCTCTGTGTAGAAGCACATAAGGTGTCCCTTACCATCTGACTTGCAATCATCCTGTCATCTTTGTACACTAGTATTGCCAAGCGGCCTCGGATTCAACCTGAGCACATTTTCATCCTGCCAGTAATCCCATGGATTTTTTTCTGGCATTATGACCCATACTCTATGGGGGCTGCTCCCCTCACCAAAGTTAGCACATCACCAGCATTTCCTTTTCTTAGGTCATTGGCCTGGAGTGGAGGATGCAGAGGCATCTTCTGAGCAGAGTGCTTCTTTAAAAGGCATGTCCCAAGTGAGGACTTCAAGAGAAGGTCTATCTCCCCAAACGGCTCAGCCCTGTGTGTGGTATAGCCTGGTCTTGATAGACATCTTGCACATGACTTATCACCAGCAGGAAACACATTCTGATCAGAAGCTGTACAGATGTGGGGCATGTGGAAGACAATTGTTTTTCACCACAGATACTCATCAGCATGAGAAGCTACAGTTTGTCCAGCAGTACTTCAGAAGCAAGGGGAGCAGGTCCTTGTTCATGAACAGGTCCAAATTCCATGTGGCATGGGAGCAGTTTGCCTGTAGAAAAGTGGAGAAAGACTTCCTGCCCAGCTCAGAATTCCTCTATGAAGAGGCCCCCTGCACTAAGGAGCAGTCAAAGAGCAGAAGTAATTGTAAGACTGTCTGTCACAATGGAAAAACTCAAAATGAGCAGCAGAAAGCCCCTAGTAGAGGACACTGTTACATATGTGATCAATGTGGGAAATCTTTTAGCAAAAGCTACAGCCTCAGTGATCATTGGAGAGTTCACACTGGTGAAAAGCCTTATGAATGTGGGGAGTGTGGGAAATCCTTCAGACAGAGCTCTAGCCTCATTCAGCACCGGCGAGTTCACACTGGAGTACGACCTCATGAATGTGAGGAATGTGGGAAATTATTTAGCAACAAGTCCAACCTCATTAAACATTGGAGAATTCACACTGGAGAAAGGCCTTATGAGTGTAGTGAATGTGGGAAATCCTTTAGTGAAAGCTCTGCACTCCTTCAACACCAGAGTGTTCACACTGGAGAAAGACCTTATGAGTGCAGCGAATGTGGGAAATTCTTTACTTATCATTCCAGTCTCATAAAGCACCAGAAAGTTCATCGTGGGTCAAGGCCTTATGAGTGCAGTGAATGTGGGAAATCATTTAGCCAAAACTCCAGCCTCATTGAACACAGGAGAGTTCACACTGGAGAAAAGCCTTTTAAATGCAGTGAATGTGGAAAATCATTTAGCCAAAGCTCTGCTCTCCTTCAGCATCGGAGAGTTCATACTGGAGAAAGGCCTTATGAGTGCAGCGAATGTGGAAAATTGTTTACTTACAGTTCCAGTCTCCAAAAACACCAGAGAGTTCATATGGGATCACGACCCTACAAATGCAGTGAATGTGGGAAATCCTTTACTCAGAACTCCAGCCTTATTAAACACAGGAGAGTTCATAGTGGTGAAAAGCCTTATGTATGTACCCAGTGTGGGAAGTCCTTTAGCCATAACTCCAGCCTTATTAAGCACTTGAGAATTCATAGTCGATAAAAGCCAGTGTACAAAATCTTTTAGTCAGTTTCACCTGCATTCACACTGGAAAATTGACTTTAGAAAAGTCCCTGTAAGTATAGTGGATTGGAGAAAACATTCAGCTGAAGGCCCTCTCTTAACTGACCACATTCTCTTGGGAATTATAACTGTAATATGCAAAGATGCAGTGTTTTTTTAGTCCAGCATGGCAACTCTGGAAGGGTTACAATGGTACTACCTTTAGAATAAATCCTCATATGTCCAAACGTCTATACAGACTCCAGGTCTGTGGGACTGTGTTAAACTCTAACCTGCACTGGACCCTTGCTCGATTTATATTTCTGCACATACTGTGACAAAAATTCAACTGTACTTTCTGCAGTATGCACTGTTTACCCCTACCAGTGTATTCAGGTAAGTGAACCGTGTTCTCCCATTTGTGGGAGAAACTTTTTAAGTTGCCTGAATATTTGTTCCCTTTCTGTTTCTTCTTATGAGGTAGGGTATGGCCTGGATGTGGTTTGGCCAAAAGGACTCTGCTGATGACTTGAAATGATGGACTCCCTTTTGGGGGGATATTACTGGTCTTGCATGATTCTTTATGGAAATTTCCCACCTCAGAAATCAACAACTTGGGAACCACTTTCTTCCCAGTGCTCTGATTTGTACAATAAAATATTTCCTGCTTTAGCTGCCATTTATCTTGGCGGTTTTATTCTTTGAATGTGGTGTTTGAAAACAGATAAAGTTCTGCCAACATGAAGGGGTGGCCAGATTTTATTGGGACCCATAGTGTGTCCCTCATACATGTTGACATTATGGCAGAATATGTTTCTCTTTCTAGTTTGGGCCTGCTTACTGCGGCTGCCTGAGGCCTCCAAGGAAAGCCTGCAGGAAGTTGTCCTCATTTGTGTCCTAGGTGCCATATATTGTGGGCTCAGAGGTCAAGCTGAGGAGGGGTGCTTCTAAGGAGAGCATGAAGTTGCTCTCTTGTTCTTGGGCAGTAGTGGATCATACTTAGTTCCAGTTTGATAATCATGTTCCTTAGGTCCTTCAGTGAGCCTGTTTGAATCAGTACGCTGATTTCCATAGGGTAGCATTGCAAAGTGCATAATTATACAGGGATTATAATTGTTTCAGAAAGTTTGCATTAATCAGAGAATTAATGGGAGAAATTTCCATAAACTGTTAGGTGCCTCGGGTAAATGAGGCATCCTGATTCTCCAGCCATTCTGGCTGGGCGAGATAAACAGATTTAACATGTCTTGACCTCCATTCCTGTTATCGGTGTCACTGAAGTTGTCTAAGATGATGTGAAGGCTTCATGGAGTGCAGCAGCCTCCAGGATGTTCAGCTCAAGGTCACTACGGTACAGCCGTGAATACGAGGAGAAAGGGAATGAGGGCCTTCGTCCATCCTTACCACCTCTGTGAGCGGCCAGCTCTCCTGCTGAGTAAGGCAGAAATGGCTCTGCTCACCTGAGTTTGCTCTCAGTGAGAAAAGGGGTCCTCCAGGGTTTTGGAAGCAAGTTGATGGAATCTGCATAGAATTCTCAAATCTGACTTTGCAAAAGCAGAAAGAAATCCAGACTTTTATTTTGATCTACATTTGTAAGGTCTTCGTAATACAACCTATAAGTTATTAGTGACAGGTATTTATACATGATGAGTTTTGACTTTCACATAAACGGATCAGTCGCCAAGTATGATTGTAATCCCAGCACTTGAGAAGCTGCAGCAGAAGAATCATTGTGAGTCCAATGCTACATAGTAGACTCAGAGCCAGCCTGAACAACATGGAGAGTCCCTGTCTCACAAACAAAACAAAAAACAACACACCATTTATCCTTACAACTATGCATCACCTACAGATCTATCTTGTGGCCTTTTTAGCACACCTCTTTTGCCTTCCAGGTTGGCCTTGATTTCCACTAGAACAAATTTGTTTTTATTTTCAGAATTTTATGTTAAAATCATAATGTTGTTACTCTTTTATTTTCTTGCATATGTTCAGCCTATTTATCATGAGATTCACTAATTCTTATGTGAATAGTTCCTAAAAAAAGGAACTATAAAAAAATGCTGAGACAGATGCTCTATGAATCAAGCACCATCTCAACCTTCTAGGTGAGATCGTGTAATATGATAAAGCACTTCTTTTACTCATCTGGTCATGTGCATTTTATCTACACTTGCATGTTACTGTAGGTAAAACTGCTGCAATAATTGGAATACAATTCTTCACTTGAATGCTTCATTATTTGGTGTTGACACCTCAGAATGCAGTGCCTGAGTCACAGTCTAAGTAGACTGGTAACTTTTAAGAATGCCAAACGGATCTACTACAGGTTTTCTCTTTAGAGTCCTGTGAGCAGTATGAGTTCCAGCTCTTCCGTATCATTGCCATTGATGAATATAGTTGTTAACATTCATTCATTCAGTAAATGTGTAGCAGTATCACAATATTTCAACTGCATTTCCCTAGCTCTTTATTATGTTTAACATTTTTCATGTATGTATTCCCTACATTTATGTTCTTTAGTAAAATGTCTGATCTTATCATTTATACATATGTAAAAGAGAATCTTAGCTCTATTCTTTTTCAACTAGAATAGTTGAAATTAGAATAGCTCTATTCTATTAACAACTAGATAGTGAAATAACTAGTTTTTAATGTTTGAACTAAATGCTTCAGTGATGTGACGAGGAATGGAATAATTGTTTTTGAATAACTGGGCTTAAAAGAGTTGATTAGGTAGTCAGAAGGTTTTATGTTTGTTTTTGAAATAGTTTGAGGGATAATTGACTTAAACTTCATGGGTTTTAAACATTTTTATGTTTTGACATGTAGTCACATACTAAAACCAAAATTTGCTCATGTCCTTTTAGTTTCTCCTACTGGGCATAAAATTATTGGTATACTGAAAGGCCCACGAGATAGCTCAGTAGGGACTGGGGCTCAATCCTGGGCACCACATGCCACACTGGCCCCACCCCTGGGCATGCTGAGCTGGTGACCTAGTCTGGGTGTGGTGGCTGAGTCAGGTGAAAATGGCCTCCTCTGTTCACCTGAGTTTGCTCACAGATGTGGTAAGGATGGACTAAGGTCCCCGTTCCCTTTCATTCTCCTGAGGCAGGAGAATCACTGTGAGTTCAAGACCAGCCTAGGCTACATAGTGAACTCAAGGCCTTCCTGAACAACATGGAGAGTCACTGTCCCAGAAACAAAAGAAAAAACAAAACAAAAAACTATTAATCTATGTAATCCCAGCACTAAGGAGGCTGAAAACAGGAGGATCACTACAAGTCTGATCTGTGTAGTGAGACCACATACCAGATAAATAAATAAATATTACTGGTATATATGACATGTTCTACAATTTATTAGCTTTATTTTCAACATGTTCAGAAGTGGAAGTGGTAAGAGGAGGATGGGAAGACATTACCAGACAGCCCTAGCATAGTGATGGGCAGTCTCAGAAGGACACTGCAAAAACACAGCAGTTGACTGCTGTCATTGAAGTGGGGCTCAGAGTTGGGGAAAGGCCTACCGGGAGGCAGGAGACCTCAGCTCCCAGTCTTTGCTCCAGGCTTACTTCAGGATGGACACTGCCACCAGCAGTTCCCTACCTTTCAGGGTGATGAGTCCTCTGCTTACAGCTGCAGAAAAGGCGCCTAGCGCTGGCCTCCTGGCCCCACACACCCTCCAAAGCTGCAGAAGCAGCCCACACATAAGTTTTCTTCCCTAGTGGCAACAGGCTGAAGTAGCATTGGAAACGTTGCTTTCTGTGGACATTCCAGGGAAGGAAAGGCATATAAGAGTCAGTCCCCGGACCTTATGGCCAGGCCTTTAGGGAATCTAAGTTGCATGTCCAATATATTTATTACCCTAGTGCATTAATACAGTATGTTTTACAGATTTTAGGACATAAAGAATATTTGAATGTATACTTAGCAAATGACTTTGTTTTACCTATAAATAACAGATGTTTCATGGTAAGGTACTTCTAATGTCTACAAAACCTAAGCTATTAGACTAGTGCATGTCAATATCCCAAACCTTCCCCCTCAAAAAAAAAAAAAAATTATTCAAGGGTTGTGCTTGAGGTCTCAGATGCGTAAAGCCACCCTAACTGAGTGACACGGCTGAAGTGCATGTTCACAGTTCTGAAACCACTTTCATCTTTTAAACACTTAAGTCATGTGAACTGAAAGACATTTGGGTTTCTTTTAATGAATAATTTCACACCATATAAATTTAAGATCAGAAGTACACATAGATACAAAATACACAATGAAGTGATTATATTTTATGATTTATAATTACCAGATATTAAAAAGTTATTTTATTTCCATGATTTTATTTTCAAATCAGATAATAAAGGGGATAGGAGAATCAGAAACAAGCGAACTGCTGCCAACAGTTTTGACAATGATATTGAAACGAATGAGAATTTAATACCCAAACCAGCTTAGACTGTCAGCCAAATGGAGAGAAACGTAAATGGGGGTGGGAATCCGCTGAGGGGCTGTGTTATCAGCGAGCATAAAAGGCTCTTTCTGGTACTTGTTACCGATCTGCATAACAGCAAAAGCAAATTAGTTCTGGATATTATCCTGGCCAACGTTACTCCAAAGAATCTTGGAGACATTTTCTTTAAATCAGAGTGCACTTTGAATTATAGGGACCATATTGCATCACAATAAAATCACCCTTTTCTAAGTAACTGGTAACCAAAATTTCTTCAGGGATCTGAACACGAGCATTTTTATTTGCCGAGCAAATCACAACAGAGATCTCAAAACACCTAATATGTGTATAGTTTCTGTCTCTTTAATACACAACACAAAATCCAAACTTCTTTTTCACATAAAGCAGTTGAACCTTGAACTCCAAATGAGCTCCCAAGAGAGAGCCAGAACAGCTAAAGAGTTCTCCAAAATTCTTAGCCCCACGTGGGTTCCTAACCTTCAGGCGCAACAAGACTGAAGGACAAGAGTTGGTGTCCATAATTAATTTAAACTCCTGATTGGATCCTGCCTTAGAAGGTATTGTCCTAAGCACAAAGGTCTGAGTTCAGTCCCCGGGTCTGCAAAAAAAACAAGGTATTGTCCTGCCCTGAAGTGGGGAACCTACGTGGCCAAGCTGAGTGTGTGCTGGGGCTAAGCTAGGAGATCATGGCTGCCTTACATTCACATGGTAAAGGAGCTGCAGCGCCTCTCCTCTCACTGTAAGGTACTGCCTACAACGTCTTCACTTAGTGCGCCACCTACGGTGCTCCTCAGCGGCACTGAAACCCTGCTGCCCATTGTAGAAATAAAGTTAGCTTCAAGAGGAGAAAAGGAAAGGGAAACAAAACTAAGTACTTTCCCAAACCTGCTGCCTGTACTATTTTTGTAACTGAATACTTCCCACATGAATCATTACTCTGCAATGACCTATGGTACATCCAGAGAGTGAAGATGCCTTACCTCACCCCAAGGGGTCCTGCTAAATGACCTTAAAAGGGGTCCAGTGTCTATTCTGTTAGTCCAACATGTGGATGTGAAGATCCCTGAAGCGCACTTTTCCAGTCAGACGTCTACCTCGTGTCCTTTCACCAGTGGCAGTGCTTCTAGAGGGCTAGTGCCACAACCAGGAAAGAAGAGTGAATTCCCACAGTGCAAAAATCTCCCCAGCAGTGACCTGAATGTCCCTAGAGAAGCCATGTCGGGGGCAGCGAGCTCCCAGCTGTCCCTTTTTGCAAGTGCATATTGCACCCCTAGTGGAAACCAGGTGCCCTGTGCTGCTCAGGATCTAGGACTCCTGGCAGACGGGTCTGTGTGCTTGTCGCTCCCAGAAGTACTCGGTTAGAAGGAAAAAGCCTATTCATAAGTAGCTATGAGCACATGAAGAGCCTCGTAGTGCTGCAAGTCACCCGATTACCATTTTCAGGGGCTTAAGAGCCTTTTATAGTAAAGACAGGGAGTACGATGAAGAAACAGACAGCTCCGCCTCATTTGATCCACCTGGTCCTTTTTAGCTGTTTCCTATGCAGCTCCTTCCCGAGACCCTGGAGTCTGCCTTTGGGC
Source organism: Tympanoctomys barrerae (assembly GCA_002564285.1). NCBI lineage: Eukaryota > Metazoa > Chordata > Mammalia > Rodentia > Octodontidae > Tympanoctomys > Tympanoctomys barrerae. Next base: position 16,827 of record NDGN011509579.1, read on the forward strand.
CAACATCTGGTTATGCTGTCCATTCATCCAAGTTTAGGATAGGAAGGGATGTTATTTATACCATACTCCTGAGAAGTTTGGAGAGGCATATTTTCTCCAAAAGAAGATCAGTTTTTAACTTGTAAAGATCCATTTCTTTTTGATTATACTCTCCCGTTCCTCAGGTTTGTGGAAATCTATTGTTTGTTTCTATCTGCTCCTAGACGTGAGACAGTTAAAGGGCAAACCTTCAGACACTACCTGCACAAGCATGCAGACAAACGCCCTCTAGAAAGCAAGCTGTGCATTTCATCTCATTCCCTTCCCTGATCCTAAGAGCGATGATCATAGGACACACCTGTGGACCTTGTGGACGCCACCTCTTTCCTGATATGTGGAGACTCTTGAAAGCCAGACTCTTGGAACCCAGAGCCAGGTGAATTATAAGCCACACATCCTAATGTCGCGTCCCATGGCAGAGAAGCAAATGAGCACTTCCAGAAGCATCACGACCCCACTCACAAGGACCAACTTCCAAAGACAGTGACACCATACAATGACATTTTGATCAGTAGCAGACCAAAGACGTGTGTTCCCATAAGATTGGGTGGAACCGAAGATCTCCAACCCCATAGTGAAGCCCCAGCCATGACAGCATGCTGACACTACGCATGTATTCAGATTCCTTTACACACACCTACTGGAATCCTCTGTGTAAAAAGCATGGGGCGCACCAGTTCTTTGAAGCTATGTCACGGAGCTGCACACACCATGTCCCACGACACCTCCATCAGCAACACTCAGTATGAGAGTAAGTGACCGCTACTGGCCTCCGCGCTTGATATCTTTCAGTCACATGCGTCACAAGCTTCTTCCTGTTACCACAATTTGGCCCGAGCGTCCGCTGTGTGGCCCTGTGTCAGCTCATCAGTGAGATTTGCTGCCTTTCTAGGCACCAGGAGGCCGCACCGAGTGACTTGCCCTCCCCGACAAGGCACGAACGAGCGCACTCTGTGATGGTCACACAGGGGTGAAGCAAGTGTTCCTCTTTCAGAGCATGTCCAGGTCCTGAAATCCGGAGTGACTATGCTACAGGGGTGGGAGGCAGATGTCAGGAACTTGGGATGAAGTGAACATTCAGACATAGTTTCATAGTTTACATATCCTAGCAAAAGTTGCACAGGAATGTAAATAGCAGCACTACTGTGAGCCAACAGATCAGAGAAACCCAATTCCATCAATGGATGGCTAGATATTTGTGTTATGTCCATATAATGGAATATTATTCACTCATGAAAAAACCTAAGGTGCTCATATGTGTTAAAATATGATTGGGGACCAGGAAGATAGCTCTTGGAAAGTGCAAGGTCCCGAGTTTGATCCCTGGTACCATCAAAAATAAATAAGTAAATAAATAAATAAATGATTGAACCTCCAAAATGTTGTGCTAATGAAAATAAATGAGATCGAAGAGCCACCTGTTTGTGATTCTTGTTTTCTAGGACAGTGGAATCAAGTATTACTGGACTAACCTATATGAGTGTGCTTTTCTGGCAATAAACATTTGTGGATGTAGATAAAGTGATGTCTTTGAAGCAATACAAATAGGTTAAATGGAATTTCATCCACATTTCATAATAATAAACCCAGTGAATATTATGTCCTCTACAATTTATTCAATTGAAAACAAAGTGAAAGGTAGAAACATACCTTTCATGATCAACCTACTAGGTACTAATACTGTTTCATTCTTGTTATTTTTAAATAAACACAGAAATGTAAATCAAAGGCCCAGCAACATAAGCCAGCAGACTAAGAGCCTGCTTTGGCAAGCAGGATGGAACCCCAGTGCCACATGTCACGTCAGCCTCGCCCCCGGGCAACTGAGCCAGTAAACAGTTTCAGGCATTGTGATGCGTGCCTGTCCTCCCAGCGCTAGGGTAGCTGAAAACAAGATCGCCACAAGCCTGAGCTGTGTAGTGAGACCCTGTACCAAATACATAAATGAAAATTTTTTAATTTAAAAAATTTCAAAAGAACAAATGTAAATAATTAAGACATATAGGAAGACAGTTTTATAAATCATTCATGAAAATGATCAAATCTAACTTCTTACAAGATATGAGCGATCATTCTTCCCTCACTCACTGAATAGACATATAATAAAATTTTCTAATTACATTTATATACATATTGAGGAATTGATACAAATGAAAAATGTCAGAAACACAAAAACAATTGGAACATTAATAGCCTTTTCCTATGAATGGATTATAACACAAGAGTATTTTAACCAACATAGAAAAAATAAAATTTCAATTCACTGACGAGAAGAAACACCTCCAAACTTTGCCTACACATATATGCCCGTAAGTTGTGACTGTGCAGACTACACCAAAAATTAAAACTTTTAATAGTAAAATATAAGAAATATTTCAACTCACATTGGTGACAAAACTATTATTAGTGATTAAGTATGACATATTTGAGCCTGTGCCACAAAACAGAATAGAAGGAATTTTGTTGATTTGAGTACCACTTAGAGAACTATAATTTATCACAAATTATTCTCATGTACACAGTAAAAATTTCACAGCTATGCCACAAGTACTTGAGATACTAGGATGGGTCCTCAGGTTTACAAGTTTAGCATATAAAATTGAATTATGTTACCATATATAAGAATCACAAGAACAAAAAGGACATTTTAGGAAAATATTTTCTTTAGATCAAAAGCGTACTCTACTGAGGATTAAAATACCAAGCTGTTGGTACGTCGATATGCGTGTAGTATGAGGTTCTGTGATGGAACATCCCACAGATACCTACCAGTTCCATTTCTTCACAAGCTTAATTCTAGTATTTCTTGGCCATGTTTTTCTACTTGATCAAATTATTTTGGGGAGTGGGATACTAAGATTTCCCTACAATTATGCTAGTGCTTCTTTGGTTTTCCATGTCTGTTAATATTTGTTATGCATAATTAGATGAACCTGTGTTTGGTGCATAAATATTATTTTCTATCTTCTTGGAAGTTTCCCTTAACATGTCTGTAGGAGCCTGCCTTGTCTTTTTTTTTTTTTTTTTTTTTTTCTAGTCCCAAGGATTGAACTCAGGACCTCGCACTTGCCAGGCAAGTGCTTATTCTACTGAGCTATCTCCCCAGCCCTCTTGTCTCTTGATATGTTGTCCCTTAAAGTTTGAATTGCTTGCAAGTAAAATAGCTACCCCTGCTGCTCTTTGCATTCCTGCAGCGTGGAGAATTGTTTCCCACACTTTGGCTTTTAGTCTATGAATGTATTCTAGGGTTGAATTTGTTACTTGAATGCACCATATTTTTATCGTGGTGCTTGACCCATTCTGCCAATCTTTTTCTTTTCATTAGTGAGTTACACAATTTATGTTGATATGTATTGGCTTTTCTTTTTTCATATTGTTTTTCTGCGGTTTGTTCGCTGTCTTTCTGCTCTCTTTAGCCACGTGCCCTACATGGCAGCTTCTTGCTTCTGGTGTTCATGTGTTGGTCATCTTTTTTTTTTTCTCTTCCTAGTATTTTCTTTAAGCATTATGTTAAGCGGTTTTGTTTTTCTTTTTACTTGTTTCTCTTTTTGGTCTTACATTTCTATAATTGCTACTTGTCATAGAAATGTCTTACTTTTGATCAATTTTGAAAGATAATTTTGTCTGGTACATAATGCTGGGTTGAATATCATTCCCCATAGGGCTTTAAATATATTATTCCAACCTGACCTCGATTTGGGGGTTTGTGTTTAGAAGTCTGTTGTGATTCTAATGGCCTTCTTTATAGATGATATTTTCTTCTCTATATCTACTTTTAGTATTTTTCTCTTGTGCTGAATTTCTGGAATCTTAATTATTTCATGCCTTTGTATAGATATCCTACCTATTATTTATTTAATCTAGTCTTTTTTTTTTTTTTTTTTT
>NDGN011509602.1:0-10626 GCA_002564285.1 Tympanoctomys barrerae
CATAGTAGTTATTCAGAGTACAAGATGCAGACATGATATCTTGTCTAAACAGTATTAGTACAAACTTTTCTTCTCAATGAACTGAGAGAAAGTCGCTGTATATCTATCTTAACTATTTTTTATATACAGCCATATTAATATGCTGATCCGTCAAATGCTCAAGTCAACAACTTCTGCCAATTGCCAGTTCTGCTGATAACCCACTACTACTCTGGACTATTGGACTACACTGGGTTATTTTGCTGAATTCAAGCACCTACAATATTTGAATGGCAATTGAACATCTATCTCTTACAAAACAAAATAAAAAAGGGGGATATAAATGAAGGACCATTTTGTAATGAATCTATCTATCTATCTATCTATCTATCTATCTATCTATCTATCTATCTATCTCCCACCTTTCTTTAGGAGTTGAAACTGAAGTTCAGCGCTAGCTGGCTTCACAGAGGTTAACCCTGGATAATGCTAGTGGTCTTGTGTCAATGAGTTGAAAGCTTTCCAGTATATATGTGAGGCTTCATTAACAAAAGAGTAATTCGGCCCGCCAACCGCAGCTTCGGGAAAGACCAGCTGCCCCGTCAGATGATCTGCCATCCAAGTGTCTCATGTGCTAGCCAGCACTTACATTTCTTTATGCCAATTCCTGGAATTCAGGATAAAAAAATGGAATAGAATAAGGCAAAACAATATCTGACATAAGATATTAACTAGCTTTAATTTGGAAAAGAGAATTTTGGTATCCCCTTTAGATACTTAACCTTCCTTTTGTTTTTCTCTTTCTTAGTAATGTAGGTTTCAGGGCAAGTGTGAAGCCCCGGTCTATGACGGACACCCTCTCTGTTCTCTGTATAGCGTCCCTCTCTGTCAGCGATAGCCAGAAATCTGAAATGGTCCCTATAACCGTCAACAATGTACAACAGAAAAAAGGAAAAGTTCTTTTTTTCAGTTGTAATTAAGGATGTAGTTGTCAGGAAAGTTCCGACACTCAGAGGGAAATACCTGCATACATGGAGCGAAATGATTCGCAGCTGCTTACAGATCTAGCGATCAAAGAGCCATGCAAATAAGCACGTCTATACGGATGAAGAAGGTTCAATCTATAATGTATTTTAAAATTAGAAATATATTAATAATGATTGAATGTTGTATGTTGGAAAAGTAATTTGACCTAAGAATTGCTTTGTTTAAATTTTAGCATTCCATTTATTTATTTATTTATTTATCTTTATTTAGGACGGGGCCTACAAGATGTCGCTATGAAGATCGGACTCATAGTGATCCTCCTGTTTTCAGCGTTCCAAGTGCTGGGATTACAGGTGTGCACCTCCACGCCCAGTCTCCATCGCCATCTCAGCGTGCCCCCGGGGGCGGGGCTAGCACAGCACACCAGGAATCGAACCCTGGCAGCTGTGCTCTACCAAAGCAGGGGCTTTAGTCCGCTGAGCTATCAGGCCAGCCCTTCCAGGATTTTTTTTTCTGAAGTTATGATTGATTTTATTTTCAGAAAAGGAAAATAAAATATACTTAAAATATATTGCAATTCATCATTCAGGGTCAACATCCTAGAATTACACCCATTCTTCTTTTTTTTTTTTTTTCCTTTTGAGGAGGTTTATTTGCCCATTATTCACAACAGTAATTAGAGAAGGAATTATTGTCGAAAGTAAAGTGCAATCATTTATTCTTTGTGATCACTTCTTTGAATTAGAAAACTACATCTCCAAGCAGTATGTCTTTTAGAGTTTTTAAAATATATTCCCTTCAATATTCCAAATGCTGAGAAGCTTCAAAATACTGAAGCAAAACCAGTTAAAAAGCTCATAATTTTCTGGTTTCTTGATTGCATGCATTCTCCTCTCCTTCTTGGCACCTCAGGCATTATAATGCCCCCAGTGGGTTGCATGTGAAAGGAGAATCCCATTGTCCCTTGGCAAGAGTGGTGGCTTTGTAACAATATATCACCCATGGTGATTGTTTTAAGGGCCAAACCTAGATTGTTTGAGATCAGGATGGAATTCAGTTTACCAAAATTCCACATCATTTACATTTTTATAGGTAATATATAGTTGGAAAATGCTAGAATTTATTGAAGTGTCAGATTTGCTATTTCATGGCTCCAACCTTGGAATAAGTGATTTAACTTTTAGAAACGTCAGCTTTGAAATTTGTGAAACTAGGTAATATAGTATCTGTCTGCATTTAGAATATCTATAAAGATGAAATGAGTAAAATTCAGTGAAACAGAAAACTGTTAAATTTTAAAAAAAAAGCTGGCTCTCATATTTTGATGATTGTTTGCTCCAAATAGGCCTCAGCTTCAGCTGAGTTTCAGCCTAGCTGATGTGCAAGCAGTTTGCACTGTACAGGAAGAACATATGTGCATTCAACAACTCTGCCTCAGCCAGTCACGCCAGCCAAGGCGGGACTCAATGCCAGACTGCAGGTTACCTCTATGAGCACAGGAGGCAAATGCCAAACTACACCGATTGAACGATCTGTCCATGCAGCTCGCTATCTTCCTAGGTATGAAAAGAGTTTATCCTCCTTTAAGGGAGCATTCTGAAATGCCTTATTTCTAGTGTTGTCCGGTTCATTACTTTTGCTTCCTTATTTCAATTTTGATAAATTAAGTATTTTATATATTTTTAAACAAGATATTAACTTTTCTTAATAATGACACCGATTACTTAATTATTCTTGGTATAGCTCTAATAGTAATGCATTTGTACAAAGTAGATGGAAGTACAAGGAAAGCAGGCATGGCTTAGGGGTAGATGCCTTGCCTAGCGTGCATAAAGTCCTAGGTTTAATCTTCAATACCTCAAAAAGATAAAAATAGGGAAAATGATAAACCTCTTGTAGCGATATGATAAGCTTATTTTCCCCTCAAAATTTTGGACTTTTCCCCATATGATTTAATGAGAATACAAAGCTCTGTATACTTTTCATGTTACTATTTTATCATGTAATAGTATACAAAATATATTTGCAGTGAAACACTTGGTATTTTCTATGTACAAATTTTTTTAACTTCTGATAAAAATGAATTAATAATTAAATGAACTCACATAATAAAAGAAGTCTATAAATTTTAAACTTTTCTGACACCTGTTAATAAAAAGAATTCAACCTCATGTCTTATTGTATGTATTTTTATCATGAGTGTGAGCAGTGCCATTAATGAAAACATAAGCATGATTCTAATTAGGCTGCATGTGCCCTGGAAATGTGTAAATCCCTTCATCAGATACAAGACATGAAGGCAGGACACCACCTTAAATTACCAGATTTATTTTATTCTAGGAAAATGTTATAGACTCTTTTCCAATTAAAACTACAGCCTCCATAACAAGAATAATTAAAATAAAATACTGTAAGAAATCTTTTGCCTCATTATATGAAACCCAGTGTAATGATACATCGATGAGACTGCTCTTGTATCTCCTCGGGACGTCTGAACTTTCTCATAATTACAGTTATAACTGTCGAGCTGAGTAGATATCCAGTGATCACTTGGCTAGATAGCCACACAAAGCCCCTATATTTTGAAGAATCTCGAAAGATCAAACTCATGTCAGCAATGATGTCAAAATCACACTCAGATATCCAGTAACATTGAGCAAATTTCCTCTTATGTTAGTGTATTTCACTGTCAAAGTGGGCTAATTCTTTTTAATGGTGTGATTTCAATTTGTCCCCAACCTGAAATAGCACTTTCTGTTTCTGTTCTTTGGACTGAAGATGCCTTCTAAGCATATTCTTATATATTTGATCATCTTGTTTCTGGACTTCTACCATCTAGTTAAATGCTACTTCCTTTTCCTTTTCTCTGTCTTTGACAAAATATTAGTGGACTTCACAACTAAAATAAGCTGGTGTCTTTGTCAATTTAATGGGGAAAGGCTACAAAAACAAATTGCTACTGTGGAACTTATATGACTATTTCAGAAAGAATGCCAGTTGCTTGCTTATTTGGTAAAGTATTGTGTTCTGTCATGACTGAATCAGAAAAGTCACTGTCCAGTGACACGTCAGTGTTGTGCTGGCTTCACTCAAACATTTCTGGACTGTTGCATTTTGATCCCTGTCCATGATGCAAGGCATTGCTGTGCTTTGTCCTCTTTTTCTGAGGTTTGTTCTGCACGGCAGAATCCTTGTGTATGTGACCGGACCTCGGCCCAACCATGGCCAATACAGTGTCAGGTTAGGAGACCTCTCCAGATTTCCACATGCACATGTGCTTGCGTAACATACGTGCTACTCTATAGAGTACGAGTTTGTTAATTTTTATACTTCTCAAGTGACATTCTAAAGTTGAAAGACAAGTCACTGAGAAAAGGTCTACTGACCTATGAGGCACAGTATAAACTAAGCTGCTATAAAGACATAGAAATTTAGAAAATTGAATGGTGGCAATTATTTACAAATTTAAAAGTATAAAATACATAGTTCAAAAGAACATGAGTATTTTGAATAAGAAAGCTACTGTGTGAAAACTTGTATGTGGACAGCCCTAGAACATAGATGACATGTGCGGCTACATAAACATAAGCTCACAGGTGGGCCCACACGTCACGCTACCAACTCATGGTTTATTTTATTTTATTCTGGCCATTTCCAAGACACAGAGTCACTCACTGAGAGGACAAGAAAAGAAGCTTCTGTAAATGACTTTCGTTTATCAGCCTAATGTGAATCGTGTTTATTCTTTCTGTAACCTTAATTTTGCATGAGAACTGGGGAGGTGGCCCTGTCTACACCTGCACACTGACCAGTGTCAGAAACTGGCTTTATGCCCAACTAGTTATCGTTTCGTTTATGGGCCAGTGTCACAAAAAGGAGACATAATAACTCCTTAATATTCACTATGATTCATGGAAAAAGGTTGAATGGGGCACTTGCAAATCTTCTTTATCCTGCTGTGAGAACTGGGAATAATATTTTAGACGATCTTATACATCTTTAGATTCATGTATGGCAAAACGCAAAAGTCACAGGTCGTAAACTGAAGGAAGATGTAAGATTAGGCTGTTTAACCCATTTTAAACAATAATGCTATACATTTTTGAAGGTTTAAAAATATATAGAATATAGAAACATGATTCTGTACTTATAAAATAATATGATAAAATTGGAAATAAGCTTTTAAATGTATATTTGTGTTACATTAGCACAAAAAAGAGTTATCTTAAAATTTGCAGCATAAAAATTTCTACTGTATAATGGTGGTTGTAGCTTATAGAGAAGTCTAGAAGTTTAAAAATGCAGCAACATCTATTATCTCAAATTTTTTCCAATTTCTGTAAGGTGAGATATTAATAAATAGAGTATAGAGAATTTATGAAGAATAACTAAGATTTTCTTAATTATTCTAATGATTTTTTAAATTTAATCAGTATTCAACAGTTTATTCATTAAAGGATTTTCTGTTTAATATTACTAATGAAAATAAGTGTAAAAGAAGCATAGTATCATTAAAGTTGCATGCAAGAAAAATGGTGGTGCTAAAATAACTATTTAGTAGGTACCAAGAGATACATATGAAAACCATATTTCATGAGGTAAGGATTCTACTGAAAACTATTGTTTATTAGGCATATTCATTCTTCCTTTTTGTAAAGATATAAATGAAAGCATATTCTTTTCAGTTATAAAATATACATTTTGGGGCTGGGGAGATGGCTCAGTAGAATAAGAACTTCCCTGGCCAGTGCAAGGGTATGAGTTCAATCCCCGGTTCTACAAAAACAAAAACAAAAGCAAAAGAAATACACTTCATGGGTATTGAATATAATCCAGAGTAATTGAAAAGGCATGTAATGTTTTCCATGTATGAAAATCTAAGCAAAATTTATATTTGACCTGGTTGAACTATAATGGCGATATCAGGCATCATAAATGAATGCTCTTTCTCTATGTATTTGTTCAGTGACTATCAAAACAGTGAAAGAAAGAAGGAAAAATTTGCATGATATATGGAAAAATATGCATTTCCCTTAAGGTAGAAAATCACAAGATACAATTTGAGGAGTCTGGCAAAAATCCTTTAAACTTATATATTTTTAGACTTTAAATATTATCTGTGTTAGCCATTGATATTTTTAAATAGTACAGAAATATGCAATAGTTTGCATTTCTTATCTAAGAAAAATGAAGCCACCATATGAAGCAGTTCTTGTTTTCTATTTGTAATTTGTAGACTTAATTTGATCCTTATAAAATATTGTTTTCATAGATTTTCAAGCAATAAATAGCCATTTCCATATGTTTTTCTAAAGAAATACATGTTATAATAATATTCCAAATATTTTCTAAATTTTTCTTGATCTGTGTGAAAGCCCAGTTTGAACAAAAAAAAATCATAAAACTCTGCTATGTCCTATAAGTGATACTAAATTTAAAATGTTAATAAGTGCTGAAAATTATTCACCATTACATATCAGTGCTTTTATTTCCCATGAATTATTGCATGCTAGGGATATCATTGATGTAAAACAATAATATCAAGAAAATATTACCAATTTTTAATAGCTGATTATTCGGAAGGCTCAATAATATGGTTTCCTCCTGAAAAGTTTTATTAGAAAAAGACATTTTTCTTGAAGTTCCTTCTAAATAGTAAAATTGGAAATGCTTTGACTTTATAGTTGATAATGCTGCATGCTCACAAATATACTTTTTCTTTCTAACTTGTAGAAATTTTATACTTCTCCAATGCATATTCATGGAAAATTTTAGTGTAAAAAATACTCAACTCAGATGATTATGGTACTGCCTGTCTGTAATAATTACTTGAAAACTGAGGCAAGAGTATCGTAAGTTTCAGAACTGCCAGGGCAATTTACCAAAAGCATGACTGAAAACAAAATGATAAAAATAAAGATGAGAACTTGGCTCAACCAGAGGCCCTGGTTTAAACCCCAGAGAATAGGGGAATTTAAAAAAGAAAATACAAATAACCAATATATTCAATATACAGTTACTTTTGTTGAGAGTTTTGGACCAGGGAAGCCAGGGCTAATAGGAAATGTCACTGAAGTGCAAGTCCTTGCAAATTTGAAACAAACCAACTTCCTACTTTACAGTTCGGTCCAGTAAACCGGAAGCATCATTTCAAGCCCACAGTTTACTAATAAAAATGTCATAGGTAAGTCAATGTTACTGCTTTTTTACTGTTTGATATAAAAATAAAGCAATATTAATGTGAGTGATCAAACTCCAAATGTCATTTCTTCAGAGTCAGAAGGGTGTTTTATAGAGACTCTCCTAAGGTACAGGATTTCTTGAACAAGAAGAATGGCAACATTTTATCAATGTCATGGCTATATTTTTTGATAGTGAGTGATATAAAGCTGGACAAGGGAAACTAGATAAGGCCTATAAATTCCAAGACAACACATAGAAATGTGACTCATATTTTACAGAAGTTTAGTTGGGATTCAACTGGTTGACACTCTCCTACCATAATGTGTTCACTTGGACATGTATCTCAAACAACTAAATTTCATCCTCAGAGGCATTGGCCAATCGAAGTCCAGCAATGTCATGTATTATTAAAGATGTATAATCAATTTGAACCAAGAACTCAGGCTTATGTTTTAAAACTCTGGTATGAAAAGTTAAAAAAAAAAGAAGCAAAAAGCATTCTGACAGCCCTTGATTCCTCATTTTAAGGACTAAATAATGTGGATTTGCAAACACATTTGACTGCAAAGTCTTTTTACTTACCACATTGAAGGCCTTATAAAAATGATGCAGTGGAAGCAAATACTTCATTTGGATAAAGAAGTATATCTGTAATTTCTTGTTTCAGTATGTATCATCTATAATCTGTTATCTAGTCTTTTTATAAGAAAGACACTAAAATCCTATGCTACAAAATATAGAGAAAATATTTCAATATAAAAATGAAAATCATAAATTGAAATATAAGTGGCCACAATGAACACAGTATTTTCTAAGCTTGAAAGATAAAGTGAACATGTTTTGTTAAAAAGTTCTATAAGCCAAAAAAATCAAACAAGTTGATAGTGACCTGGTTGAAGATTTTTATAAACCATGTAGTGGTGATATACTAAAAAGGGCTTGTATCCATATAAAAATGTCTGATCATTCAAGAGAAATAGTTTTATCATTTTAAATACCTCTATTTTAGGTCATCATTTTAATATGTTATTTAAATCCATATGCAGAAACCGACATGAATTTATGCATATATACTAAGTCAAAAGTACACAAGTGCAATATTTTTTTCTAATTATAGAGTGCTATATTGTAGTAAATGATAGCACTCTTTAAAAACTGAATGGGAATAGTATGAAGGCAAAATAAAAAGGGAAACGGTACATACTGACGCTGAAGAAATAGAAAATTATGCTAGTGCTTTAAATTTGAATTGCTCTGCCTAAAATATCTGTTTTACTCACATTTGTGGCCTTTCTGGTGTTTGTGTTGCTCTCAAACTTCATATGTGGAGATCTTAGCTCTGTACAGGATGTTATTTAGAGATTTGTCCCTAGAAAGGGGAGGTGACCACATCGTAAGGACGGCCTCTTCCTGAATGGGATTAGAATCCTTACAAAAGCATCACTGCTGTAATTCCCGCCCTTTGGGAGGCTGAAGCTGGAGGAGTTGGATCTCAGAGTGGCAAAACAGTGAGTTAGCAAGCCCGTCTCCAAACAAAATAATGAAAGTACTTCAGTTGTAGCTCAGAACACAATAATGGAAGTATTGAAGTTATGATCTAGGCTTAATTCAATTTCCTGTGCAATTAATAAATAAATAAGATTTTTTGAAGGCTCTAAAGAACTGCCTGGAACCTCCCACTTTGGGACAAGACAGTGGAACAATTGCTGCTGTGCACAAATGGAATCCAGTCTGGACACACAATCTGTGTGGGGCCTCATCTTACTGCTGGCGCTTGGCGTGGTGAGAGGGAGATGGCTGTTGATTATAAGCCACTCAGAATATATCTTTGCTGCAATACCTTCAATTAAGACAGTTTTGACTGAGAAGTTTACAAGACAACTTGAAAAAGATACTGATGAAANAAAAAAAAAAAAAAAAAGAAAAAGATACTGATGAAGTAACACCAATTGTACCTAGGTCCCCTTCAAAGCGGAAGAGGATGAGGAGAAAATAATGAGCAAGCCACAAAGGTTGAGGGAGATCCTGATGTATTCTCCTCTATGTGGTGGAAAATGACCTTCTATATTCTTCTTTATTTTTGTGTTTGTAGCACAGGTAGACCAGACACAGCAAAAATTACCTTGAAGTTATGGCTAATATAATTTCTCAGTGATTGACCTTCCCTTCTCACTGACATGTTTTGTATATTTGAATCTAATTGAACTAAACATAACAGAAATTCAGGCATGGAGCCAGTATCCTTCCTGACTGACCCTGATGTGAGTGCCAACTCCTGAAGGAGCTTCAAGAACACACCAACTTCTCCAGGCAGTGTTGGAAATGGATTCTGTGTCCAAGCAATGCAGTACAGGTCCACACCTGCTGCAGCACAAAGGGGCTTCTCCCAGAGTGCACATGCGTTTAACATTAGAGAAACACCGCCATTTGTCACCAGCATGGCTTTTCCTTACGAAGATGATGTGACATACAGAGAGTCCTAGTTGAAGCAGCTGGAGCGTTTCTAAAACACTCCATCTTTGAGGAGATAGGCTGGAAGGTAATAAGAATTCCAGACGATAGTGAGTAAGGGTTCTTGCACAATAGGCCTTGGCAATAGCTCTCAGTATAAGCAAAGTCCATGAGAAAATTTTGACCACTGAATGGATATCTACAATTTAACATAAATGAAACTATAGAATATCTTACTGTAATTAGAGATGGGGTCAAAAGGCAGAGAAGAAAATTCATTGAAAAGCATTTATCGATGACCATTTGCAACTTGAATTTTCATAAGCTGGAGACTTATTGTGTATATTTTCTCTACAATTTCATAGAGTCTGTAATACTACCATTAAATATTCTCTACTATACTGTTCTACACTATACTACACTATACTATATTATAATGACTAATATAATGACAGATATTGTTGGAAGTGTTTTGTAACAACACAATTATAAATGCTGCTTCCAAGGTAAATAACTCCAGCTTACTTGTCTTTTTGGCTACCCAAATGTTAATTAAAATGTTATGAAGGGCTGGCCAGATAGGTCAGTGGACTGAAACACCTGCTAATCAGAACACAGTGACCAGGGTTTGATCCCTTGTATGCCATCCAGCCCTGGCCCTGGGGTGCACTGAGATGGCAATTGAGATTGGGCGTGGTGGCGCGCACCTATAATCCTCATGTTTGTGAGGCTGAAAACAGAAAGGATCACCATGAGTCTTATCTAAGTAGTGAAACCCTGTACTAAATACATTAAAAAATGAAAACTAATAGGGCTGGGAAAAGAGCTCAGCAGATTAAAGCATTCTGCAAACAGGCACAGGGGCCAAGAGATCAATCCCTGGGCTTGCTGGCCCCAACCATGGGGCACGCTAAGATGATAACTGAGGTTGGGCATGGTAGTGTGTGCCTGTAATTCCAGCTATTGGGAGGCTGTAAACAGGCAGATCACTATGAGTTCAATCTAGTAGTGAGACCCTGAACACCC